>JARFJB010002021.1:8410000-8517500 GCA_036346205.1 Vesta saturnalis | reverse complement strand
CACACACACGCACACGCACAAGCACACGCATAAGCACACGCACAAGCACACGTACACGCACACGAAGACGCACACGCGCACGCACACGCACACGCACATGCACAGCACATGCACATGACATGCACACGAACAATCACACGCACACGCACACGTACACGCACACGTACACGCACTCGCAAACGCAAACGCACACGCACACTCACACGCACACGCACACGCACACGTACACGCAGAAGCACATCCACACGCACACGCACACGCACACGCACGCGCACACGCACACGCTCACACACGCACATGCACATGTACATGCACAGGAACACTTACACGCACTCGACACGCACACGTACACACCACGCACACGCACACGCACACGCACACGCACACGCACATGCACGCGCACACGTAAAGACACACGCACACGTACACGCACACTCACAGCACACGCACACGCGCACTCGCACGTACACGCACACGCACAAGCACTCACACGGACACGCACATGCACACGCACACGCACACGCACATGCACACGCACACGTACAGCACACGCACACGCAACTCACAACACATGCACATGCACATGCACATGCACTGCACATGCACATGCACATGCACAGCACATGCACATGTACATGCACAACCAACACACGCACACGTACACGCACACGCACACGATACGCACACGCACACGCACACGCAGACGCACACGCACACGCACACGTACACGCAGAAGCACACGCACACTCTACACACGCACATGCACATGTACATGCACACGAACACTCACACGCACACGTACCACACACGCACACGCACATGCACGCGCACACGTACAGACACACGCACACGCACACGCACATGCACACGCACACGCGCACCGCACGTACATGCACACGCACACAACGCACGCACACGCACACGCACACGCACACGCACACGCACATGCACACGCACACGTACACGCACACGCAGCACACGCACAAGCCCACGCACACACACCACGCACACGCACACGAAGACGCACACGCGCACGCATACGCTCACCACACGCACACGCACACGTACACGCACACGCACCACGAACACGAACACGCACACGTACACGCACACGTACACGCACACGCACACGTACACGCACATGCACACGCACACCACATGCACACGCACACCTACAGACACGCACATGCACACGCACACGCGCACTCGCACGTACACGCACACACGCACACGCTCACGCACATTCACACGCACACGTACACGCATACGCACACGTACACACACACACGCACAAGCACACGTATAAGCACACGCACAAGCACACGTCACACGCACACGAAGACGCACACGCGCACGCATACGCTCACTCATGCACACGCACACGTACACGCACACGCACACGCGCACGAACACGCACACACACACGTACACGCACAAGCACACGTACACGCACACGCACACGCACACGTACACGCACATGCACACGCACACGTACAGACACACGCACACGCACACGCACACGCGCACTCGCACGTACACGCACAAGCACACCACGCACACGCACAAGCACACGCATAAGCACACGCACAAGCACACGTACACGCACACGAAGACGCACACGCGCACGCACACGCACACGCACTCCACACGCACACGCACATGCACACGCACACGCAACCACACGCACATGCACATGCACAACTGCACTTGCACATCAGCACATGCACATGCACATGTACATGCACACGAACACCACACGCACACGTACACGCAAACGCACGCCACACGCACACGCAGACGCACCGCACACGCACACGCACACGCACACGCACACGTACACGCAGAAGCACACGCACACGCACACGTACACGCACACGCACACGCACACGCACACGCACACGCACACGCACACGTACACGCAGAAGCACACGCACACGCACACGCACACGCACCGCACACGCACACGCACACTCACACGCACACGTACACACACACAGCACACGCACACGCACATGTACACGCACACGACAGCACACGCACACGCGTACTCGCACGTACACGCACACGCACACACACGCACACGCACACGCACATGCACACGCACAGCACATGCACATGCACATGCACATGCACGCACATGCACGTGCACATCCACATGCACATGCACATGCACATGCACATGCACATGCACATGTACATGCACACGAACACTCACACGAACACGTACGCACACGCACACGCAAACGCACACGCACACGCACACGCAAACGCACACGCACACGCACACGAGCAAAGTTTTCCATCTATCAATTGATTTCTTTGCATGTAACGTCCTGTTGGACCTACTAAACGGCTCTTCATTTGAGTATTGCGAAATGTTGTCATCGCCAATCGTAAGCTAGTCTTGTTCGCCTTGGAAGAAATTTCTTCACCCGTCCATCTTTTAACCTCCTAGTCATCTGCAAACTTATTCTTAAATATGTTTCAGAGCCATCCCTCTCATATAGTACTCAGCTTTTGTTGACTTATAACAGGAAAGCTTACATAATTTCGTTATCTTAACTTTCTTTACCTATATCACATTTTATTTATGTTTAAGACCCTATTGTATGATTTTCTTAGTACTTACACTAAACAGCTTACTGGTCGTGAATTAGAAAATTGTAGCACCATTAAAATTAAAATTAGACAACATTTGAATGCTTAGAACACTATTCATCTGTTGTTAATGCTACCATTTTTGGAATCCTTTCTGCTTAGATATGTTGATTAGATGATTGTCAGTTTATTGAGAGTATACTTACTGTAGAGGTTTATGATTTTCGACTATGACAACAATTTCTATACTTTTTTTCTTTTATTTAAATTTTTATAACAAAGAAGGCTTTACAAGTAATTGTCACGGTAGCACCTTTATTCTTTTGCGTTTTCACTCAATCGGCCTGGCCTGCCTAATATCAGACTTGCTTGACAATGGCCTTTATGAAATATTTCTAGCTGAAAGTGACATGCAAAATTGCTGAAAAAGCGCTCAAAGTTTGTAAATACAGTTATACACACAATTTAAGTCTTGCGTATTTGACAAAAATGAAACATAGAGGGAATTGAAATTCATTTGTGACATTTGCACAAAAAAAACGATTGCCAATAACATCTATACTCGTAGATTGACAGAAACGTATGTAAAAGTTGTATCAAGAAAAATAGTAAACATGTTCAGAGAAACCAGTCAATTTAGCTAAAACGTGATTTTTTACAACTAAATCCTTATTGGCCGTGTTATTTATACAATTTCACTTTTGTACTCTACTTTCAGGGTAATTTCCACTTAATCGCATCATTTTTATTATCCACTACCCTAAACTACCTGACAATAGAAAATTTAAGTTTGCATGAAATATTACAACGAACGCTCTAAAATTTGTCATGTAGTAATACGTTCCGTTTTTGCACATTGTGAGCAATAAATCCAAAGTATATGTAAGCTGAAACTGCGCCGCATTAATACATTAACTGTTTGTAATATTTCATCACATTCCCTAGATTTATATAGACCGTAGTTTAATTTTTTTGTACTTTCCGATTCATGAACAATTTCAAAAAACGAAATTCTGTTATTATTTATTATATTGGTGCTATTTTATTGCTTAGCTTATTATATTTAAGCAAATAAACACATTGTTTTTGTTAGTAATGTAGCATCCCCCAGGCACCCTATGTCAAAAAGTGTAATTTCAGCTTATTCGCAATAATAAAAATTCAAGAACAAAACAATAGCTAAGGGATTCATCTATACTGTACTGCCAATAATTCTACTCTTACTCAAATTAATTGTTTACCTTATATGGCCTTTCTAGGCAATAATTAAAACATTATAATTTATTTACAAGTCTGACATTTAATTACTCGCAAACATCAAATATGATCGAAAGAATTGGTCGTCTCGTGGTAGGTATGCTGTGTTAGTTGAATTAGATAGGCTTGATGAGGTTAAGTATTGCATCATGTGGGACAGGTAAACTATGGAACTACTCAAATTAAAATGATGGTTCAACCTGTTAATGTACTATTTTGGGAAAGAACCACCAAGAAAACCCAATTTGTTCATAAATAAGTAATTGAACAGGTACATTAACAAATCCAATATCACAAAAAAACAGTGAAAGGGTAAACACAATGAAAAGACAATGTAATCACACCCACATTTGTGTCATAAATAAATCAGAACAAAAAACTTGTAATACCAAACATGTGACCCTCTAAAACCAACCATGCCGGTTTTTAAGTAAATAAGCAAATAAAACAATAAGGCAAATGACGGTACATATAAAATATAACAACAGTAAAATTACACAGGTAAAATAGGGTAACTCCAATGCAAGGGTAAAACAAAATAGACAAGGAATTTACACGTGCACAATTGATTAGTGACTACCAAAGCACAAGATACATACCTACAATTACAATAAATTACATATAAAGAGAAATTCGTTCGCAGGAAAACAGTTTTTGTTACACCTCGGATTAAACCGACTGAATCAAAGACAGAAACAGAACTCATTAAAACAAAGCCTTACAAAGGTAAGTTGTAAATGAATCATAACATCGTGACCGATATACAAATTTGAGGACGTTAGAAAAATACAGCGTCCCTTTCTCAGGTTACACATTCATCTATACAAAAATAAAAACAGTAAAAATAAAACTCGAGGTGTTTAGTGGTCATCTGGACACTCGGTATTACCTATTTACAGTTATAACTAAGAGATATCCTGTATCCGTTCGTCCACACCCACCTCTAGACAGATAAATATAATAAACAAACAAAAATACTAAATCGCCCAAGTGGTGAGGGAGGGAGCCCTGTACTGTCTTTTATTTTAGCAGGTTTCAACTTAATGAGCCCGCGTGCGAATGAAATGCCTTTGCAAGGCAATGCTCGATTTTTAATACGTTACATAGGCTTGTGGAATTATTTGCTGCGAGGTTTAATTTACAGTAAAATACATACTTACGTTTTGAATATATATCCCTTTAATTTATCACAGACACAAAGTGTTAACATATGCGATTTAACTCCAAAATAGTAACTGTTGTTTGTAGATTAATATTTGAAAAGCACATTAAAACTAACACGCAAAAGAAAAAGACAAATTCGCGTTGGTTAATTTAAAAGAAAAATGTACAAACCCTACATTTAAGTCTCGAGTTTCAAAATACCAAACAAATTTGTCTTTGATCGCGACGTGTACCGACGTAATTAATTATTAAACTAGTGACACTTTTACATCAAGATTAATGCGCGTAAACCAAACAATTCGTTACACTCCGTCAGTAAAGGCGGACACCTGCTAGCTAAGGGTCTTTTCAACCCTTAGCAAGTTACGACGTATTAACGTATTAACAACCCACTATTACCTTTTCTATCGCGGCAACAATGGCGATCTGACAAACGTTTATTACGACAATAAAATTTTCGCGATCCGCTACCTACAGTAAAGATATTTAAGTTCGTGAAACATCAGCCAGCTTGAATTAGACTAAACTGTAATCTGTACATCCATAT
Organism: Vesta saturnalis; assembly: GCA_036346205.1. Classification (NCBI taxonomy): domain Eukaryota; kingdom Metazoa; phylum Arthropoda; class Insecta; order Coleoptera; family Lampyridae; genus Vesta; species Vesta saturnalis. Next base: position 8,511,934 of record JARFJB010002021.1, on the reverse strand, counting down.
GCGATATAATCGCAATCATATGTTCCTTTGGGCCTTTAATGGTTATGTCGAATACAGTCGCATGCAAGGGATCACGACGTTTCGAATCTCCAACGGGTGCGCCTGTGCAGAAAAAAACACGGTTATTATTTTTTATTTTTATAATGTTAATAAAAATATTTTATTTGGATGTGTAGGATGTTTTGATACTGACATAAAAGCATATCCAATGCTACACTCTTTAGTTAGCGTGAGTCATACTTTTGTTTTTCGCAATAGATTATGTATGTAGTTTTAGACGTACATTAAGCTTTATTAAAATTGCTTGTTTTCGATGACCATAACGCATGTATACGTATCATACATTAATGTATATGACGTATATGTTCGCATGTAAGTTTGAGGTTTTGATTGAGCCAAGTCAAATCAGTAACTATATAAACTAAATGATCAGTTCGCAAGGTAATACACATAACCCTTGCTATGACAATTCGTAATACAAAGACGTGATTCCGATCTAGTGCTGTGGTATATGTAGTGATCCTCACGCAACGTATACGTGCATGTAGAGCAAAAAACTAAAATTTCACATTCTTGTATATTAAATATTATGTAGCTGAATTGGATCTGCTACACACCTCCATTTTATTTGCTGCAATTTAACAATACTGTATATCTTCAATTTATTTGTTTCCCCCTAATTTAAAAATCCTTTGCCTTTTTAGTGACCCAACTAAATGTTATAACACACTTGTGCGAAGGGACAGTTTTTAACTCATACCAAGCTTCTTTGGGATTTTTAGTTTTACTTATTAATAAACAATTCAATTGGCTATTGCTAAAATTACTACCAGCGTTTCTCGAATTATTATGTACACTGGATTGAAGAATATTGAAGATGATAGCGTTATTAAATTAAAATAATCGATTGGACGTGTCACTTTGATCTTTAATTGCTGTTAGGATCAAAGAATTTAAACCTTCCAAATTTATTGTTAACGTAGTTGGCCATTATCGTGTATGTCATATTGTATAGTTGATCTTTGATGTCTTGCTACAGTTTACTTTTACGGCGGCAACGTTGTCGGGAATCACAAGTACCTAAGAGTATATACTTTAGTATACCTCGATTCATAGCGACCTGATAACATATCGGGCTCATATAATATATATATATATATATATATATATATATATATATATATATATATATATATATATATATATATATACAGGGTGACCCAAACTCGATGGCCAAAACGAAAACAGCTGATTCCTCTGGCCAAAAGGAACAAAAATTGTTAATACAGGGTGTGTCTATTGTTGATGGTTTCCAAGATGTTAACTTTTTAATTTTTTCTATTTCGTGGACTTATTTTTAAATCAGGCTGTATCTTCCAAACTAAAGAGTTACAAGAAAACACATTAGGAGAAATTTGTAGAAGATGAAATTGCCTTAAAGAATATTGAATTCATTCGAGACAAACTCATCATTCAACATTTTTGATGACATAATGAATTCAGAAATGATTTTTTCAAATCCCAAGACAAATTTCAAGAGGAATATTTTTCCAATAGAGATGGATTTGATACATGACCGATAAAGGAAAAACTTCCTTTTTGATAAGCTTCATAACGATATGAAAATCTGTACAGGGTGTCCCAACGATAGAGTAAAGTAAGTTTATGCTTAACTAGAATTATTTGTGTAAATATTGTATGGACCATGGGGTAGAGGTAAGAAGTGTGCATTTATTGAAAATATTGGAAGTTATACAGGGTGTGCCAGAAAAGCAGGACGTGAAAAAGTATGATTTTTAAATAGAACACCCGTATTTGATTTTAGTTTTAATTCTACGTGTCCATACAAACATATTTTGTCATACAAAGATTGGCTGAAAGTTTTAGTTCTTGAGATATTCGAGTTTAAAGATTATTATGGTCATTTCGTGGGTTGATGAATGGGCAATTGTTCCTTTATTTCACAATAAAAAAATTGATATCTCGTGTGAAAATGAGTGATATTATACTAACGTTTAGACCGAGTAGTATTTCTAATTTTCTCAACAGGGTGTTTGTTATAACCATTCAAATTTGAAAATTCTCAAATTAAAAAATCAGTTTTTTTAATTGCACACCCTATATATTTTTATTTCATTTTATTCGGGATTAAAAATCTATCATTTTGTCAACATATATTCTAAATTTTATTCTAAATCATTTAAGATAGTTTTCGGAGATTTCGATGGAATTTTCTTATCACATAGAAACATTACGTGTACATACGATAATATTTAACAGTTATTTGTAATTTTCAAGGGTGGTAGAACCATAAAGAAAATTGCCGAAATAAAACAAACCACCTAAGATATTCAGTTTTTATTCATAAAACATATTTTGTCAACAATATTCAACATTTGAGTCTTAGTGAATTTCGATTCTCAATAGTTACTGCTCATTCTGTGATATATAACATAACTTGATATTTTTGAGGTATCACATATCGTCGCTAATGTTCTTGAACTCACTTGGGGATTTTCTTGAATATTTAATAATATTTCAAGTTCTTTTCTTCATTAGCTGCCCTTTATTAACAACTTTACGTTTGAATTATTTAACACTACCGCTAGAATCAAATCTAACCATCAAATTTTCCAAGCCAACAGTAGTAGGTATTCGACGTTCAGGATATTTCATTTTGTTGTGCCAATAAAGGGTTTTTTTTCAGCCTCGCCCAACACGTATATCATATCAATTAATTCATTTGTCGAATAATCCATAATTGATACAAGAATTGATAACAAGTTAAATGCGAAAACGACAAATTTAATATGTGTTTATTTTGACAAGTAGGAAACCTTTGTATCTTAGTAACGCAATTATTATTTTCCATGGCTACCAAGATCCATGCAATGCAATGTTATCGAAAATAAAGTAGCTAGTGTGAAAAAATCGAAATTCCTCGAAAACTATCAAAGATAGATATAGGATATATTTGACAAAAATGATAGATTTTTTAATCCCGAATAAAATGAAATAAAAATATATAGGTGTGCAATTAAAAAAACTGATTTTTTAATTTGAGAATTTTCAAATTTGAATGGTTATAACAAACACCCTGTTGAGAAAATTAAAATACTGCTCGGTCTAAACGTTAGTATAATATCACTCATTGTTCACGAAATATCAATTTTTTATTGTGAAATAACGAATTCATCAACCCCACGAAAATGACCATAATAATCTTTAAACGCGAATATCTCAAGAACTAAAACTTTCAGCCAATCTTTTGTATGACAAAATATGTTTGTATGGACACGTAGAATTAAAAACTAAAATCAAATACGGGTGTTCTATTTAAAAATCATACTTTTCACGTCCTGCTTTTCTGGCACACCTGTATAACTTCCAATATTTTCAAAAATGCACACTTCTTACCTCTACCCCATGGTCCATACAATATTTACACAAATAATTCTAGTTAAGCATAAACTTATTTACTCTATCGTTGGGACACCCTGTACATTTACGGCAAGAAATACGTCTCCTTTACTGATATCTTTTCATCACCGTAGCAACGACTTGACATTAGTAAATTACTTGTCAAAATTTGTTTGCTATTACAGTTTTGCTGATTTCAATACGAGTTCTTTATGTTGTAGTGATATTGTAATTTAGTTTTTGAGTCGTTCTTGTTCTTGTTATTATTATTGTTCTTGTTCGTGTTCTTGTTTTCCTTCCTGAGTCATGTTTTCAAATGAAGAATATGCCGATATTTATTATTATTATGGTGCTGCCAAGGAATGCAGTGAGGCTGCTAGACATGCAGCTCTTTCCCAAGAAGTTTTTCCTTTATCGGCCATGTATCAAATCCATCTCTATTGATAAAATATTCCTCTTGGAAATTTGTCTTGGGATTTGAAAAAATCATTTCTGAATTCATTATGTTGAATGATGAGTTTGTCTCGAATGAATTCAATATTCTTTAAGGCAATTTCATCTTCTACAAATTACTCCTAATGTGTTTTCTTGTAACTCTTCTAGTTTGGAAAGATACAGCGTGATTTAAAAAATAATTCCACGAAATAGAAAAAATTAAAAAAAAGTTAACATCTTGGAAACCATCAACAATAGACACACCCTGAATTAACAATTTTTTGTTCCTTTTGGCCAGAGGAATCAGCTGTTTTCGTTTTGACGATCGAGTTTGGGTCACCCTGCATATATACATAAGTTCTAAAGAAATATATGCGGTAAAGGTGCCAGACTCGAGTTCGAATTTGAGAGTAGTCAAGTGGTTGGGAAAAAATCATAACATATGAATTCAACTCAAGTGCGGAAACAGTCCTTCTCAGGACTAAGCCTGATGACGGAAGCAGTTCAAGAAATAGGCCGATCAATTGAACTACATATCATTAAAAGTTATTATTAATTTTATTAGATACATAAATAAAAAGTTTACCTCGAGTAGGATTTGAACTTACGACCTGTACTTTGCTAGAGTACCGTGCTAATATATTTACCTTTGAACTTATTCGTTCATAACAAAAACTTATAATGAACCATATATCAGTTTAAAATTTTCTTGTTTCCTCCCCTTGCGGAAAGCTACCGCTAGTAATGTGGTTAAACCATCCGAAGAAAGCATAGTTTTACTTTATCAGATCCCACAATATATTATTGCTAATAATGGCGTGCAATTTTTTGTGCAATTGATTTACGGATCTCGCCACTATTACTCATATGCCTAAATACCATCGCAAGCTAATCCGGCGTAGCGTATCAATCGTATTTCAAAGATCAACATTATGCTTGGGTTCAAAATAACTATCGGACGTGGGACAAAGAAATAGCAAATATTGGTTGTGCTATCCGAACTTCTAAACACGAAGTTACCAATTATACACATTACTTCGCATTTTGAGGTGGTAAACATATTCTATACGAGAATCTCTTTACCGTACTTTACCGTTATTTACGGCCAAACTAGGATCTAGGTTTATAAGATTTACTAGATCTACAAAAAATTATACTCGTGGACGTATAAACTAGTTGATAAAACTGGTAACATTATTGGCATCTGGCACTGAAAGTATCATAAGGCTGATAATACGTCGTAACCTTCGGAATACTCCGGTGTATAAAATGCAACTACTGAAATATTTGACCTGTATTTCGCAACTTGAATTTCCTTCTACGACATTTAAATTTTCTTGTGCAGTGTGTAGATTTAATTAATGTCTTTAAAAATAGGAATTTGTAAAATATGCCTAAAAATATACTTGAAACTCCTATACAGAATATCGATTCACCTTGTGCTTATGCCTTGAATAATTTGTTATCCTATTTCCCGGTATGTTATCCTTAATTTGCTTTGAATTAGATACACGTCTCCCTTTGTACGAAATACACTGTGGATTAAACCCTTGGGATGATTTTAGGCAATGTGTAAGATATTTCGTGTTTAAGGTTTTTTAAATAATTTTTCTTTGTTGTACTCCCAGCGGAGCGACACCATCGCTTATTTTTCCAGTAGTTGTCGCTAATTTGCTTTCCTATCTTAAATTACGTGGTCTGTGGGTGGCACTGAGTTCGATTCCGGCCAATTTTTTCCAACGTGGCTCTAAAGATTTCTACAAAGAATACGTCATATTGTCGTTACCAATAAATATTGCAGGATAGAGCAAAATTACACTTAAAAGTAATATGAAACCGAACTGAATAATTTCTGAAAAAGTAAAACAATTAACAATTAACTATCATGTTCGTGTTATACGTATTAGTCAGTAAATGAGTGACATACAAACACGGGAGTGTAACATTGTATTTCATTAATAATCGTTTTCAATTTGTAGTAAACAGGCGTAAAGGCAGTATTGATTTTACACTTCACAATTTAATCAGCCACCCTTCGTTAATTGTGATATCTGCAGGTAATAAAGTTCAAACAATTTACCATATTCTTTTTTATTTTGTGTGTATGTTGTTATTAAACACATTCATTTTAATATGAAAAGAGTAAATAAACAAAATTGAATTAATTAAAGGTAAAATTTGATTTTTTTGTGCTTTACCCCTTGGATGTTATAAGCAAAACTCAATTTAAAAAGTTTGGTTACAAGTAGATCTAAATGTTTAATCCGTAAGGCGGTTTTTCAAAATTGTTAATCAAATTTAGAAGTTTTCTGTTTTGTTTTAGTGCCAACAATAATCAAAATGGATTACATATATTTTGAAATTATAATTTTGGTATTAGTGTAAGAGTGGAGCCGAGAATTATTTTTTCCAACAAAGTTTACTGTAAGTGAGGAGAAGCTAGAAACTTCATAAGTACTTTGCGGTAGATAATTTTATGTCGCACACTCTCTCTTAAATAGGTTAATAATTATAATGCTTCAGTTCCACATATATAAAGTATAGATTTAACATTACATGCTTTGACAGGTTACAGTAATAAAATTTGAGAGTGCAGAATTAAGATACTATTATAAACGCCTCAGACCAAATGTAAAGTTTAGTTACACTATTAAAACCACAATCGGTAAAGCATCTGGACACTTTAAAGAATGCCACTACTTTGATTAACCTGAAAACCCAAAGATAGTTTGAGAAAGACTAAAACTACACCCACACTAATAAATACAGAATATTAATAAGAATAATACGATTCTGTTTTGTAGAGAGAAAGCTTGTTAACTGCTGGAGGATCTTAATTTGTCCAAATTACGTTAAGCACACTTAGAGTAACCAGATAGATTGCCACGTTTGTGATAAGTAGGCTAACTTATGCTAATACGGATCAGTAAATGAGATGATACCGTCAGTAGGGATTTCTACGCGTGCAGGGTACAGCTTGGCTTGTAATCGGTTTACCTGCAATTCATTTACTAACTGAACAGATTAGTTTGATTGCCTCGAACTTCTTTGGCAACGTGCAGCAGTCAGGGTCGACTCCGATATGACTCGCTGTCGATAATCGAATGAACACGGAATGGCGGATTGATGCATGGCTTGCATGAAATAGCGTAACAAATTGTAAATGTAATAAATGGGAGACGGCGTGATACTTTACGTGTATCAGGAATAAGGTGCAATAAAAGGAATTCTGTAGAGATAGTTGATAGTAGTCTGGCCCAATCGTCAGAGGTTGAAACAAAGAACTTGTGGAATAGATAAAATGAAAAAGTGAGGACGATACTGAGTTGAATGAGATAAAGAAAGCAGTACAAAAGTATACAAATGGAAAAGGCGTGCGTGCGGCGTGCGTGCGGCGTGCGTGTGTGTATGTGGATGTATGTTAGTATCCACGATAACTCCAGAACTAAAATACCTACGTACTTAAAATTTTGTATTTAAGCTATATATTACAAAGATAAAAATACCTAGAAATAGACCATAAACATATTAATTAATTACGTTCTATGCCATTTTTGGTACGGCCCATAATTTAGCGGCAAAAAAATTGCTAATTTAGAATTGAAGCGTTAGTCAATTTTTTTCAATATCTGAATAACGATTAATTTTACAAGAAAAAGTATGGACATATTTTTTAAAGAAAATTTAGTTTTACATAATTTTCCTTTATAACGTTTCTTAATATAACGCAACGTAAGTCTAAACATTAATTAAATGTGAATGACAATTGTAAAACTGTATTATTGATATCTTACAGAGGCGGGCGGCTTTGTATTTGTTTTTAAGTTAACATGTGTTTATGTCTGTTAATCTCTATCTGACATGAAGTTTTAAATGTCATTCTGACATAGATTATTGTTTTTGTTTTTACAATGTTGCCTGTTTTCGTTATGAACATATGAAAGAGGTTGCGTAGTTACCCTAAAAAATTATTATTTTATTTCTTTTAATTTTTTAAGTTAGCTTCTAGATGTCTATTAAACTCTGTCTGATAGGAAGTGTTAAACGTCTGTTTGACATAGGTTACAGTTTTTGTTTTTACAATGTTGCTTATTCTCGTAATTAATTTATTCTAAACGGGGTAGCAAAAAGTTTAATTAAATTCATTTCGTTTCTTTTAATTTCCATTTTGTAGGTTGGAAGGTCGTGTGGTGTTCCACTTGTTCAATGCATACGGCGTATAACTAGACGACTCAGATTCCACGCAATTTAATAAATTTTACATTTCGGTTATATACAATGCTGTTCAAAATTATCGCACCACTCACCAGTTTAGGAAATTTTCTGCTATTATAAGTAATATATAAAACGTAGGCGGCGTATGTCCACAAAAAACTATTTAACACATGTTTAATAACTGCACGGTGTTTAAGTGATATTAGACATATTTCCTTGTATGCTGCTAAGTCATATTAAAAGTTAAATTTGCAATGTGATGAGAATTTGCACACTGTAAGCGTGTTTTCAGCAATAAAATGATGAATAGTGAATTCATTTGACAGTTAAGATTTTGTCATTCTCCACAATCACTGTAACAAGGTTACAGCTGAGGATGACAACGTATCTTTAATACCCCCAAATCGGTCTTTTAGTTCCGCTATATATCCCTGGCGCTAGTATCGCGCACGTCTGATATCGTGGGTATGTAATCGTCTCTTCATTTTGTTACTTTTATTCATTTCTTGTGTGTGTTATATGCCACACGAGATATAACCATTGTTCGTTAGAACATCGCATAATATGTTACGAAATTATGATTATGATTCAAATAAATATATATCATGCAAAATTGACCATATTAGATACTGTAATCCCAAGTTTTATTTATTATAACCTCTATTAGCATCATAGTAAAGCAATATGTAATTTAGGTTTTTTCAAACAATGTGGTGATGGTTTACTGATTATGAAACAGTCATGGCGTATCCCATGCTGAGCATAAAATTGGCTGGATAACTGAAATGATTGAAAAAAGAAATACTGTTTATAAGCAACGGACTGATAACTCAGGTTCGTATTTATCTACCTACGTGTACATATGAGTGTTTTTCATTACCTCTAAATCGACTTATTAGCTCATATTTCGATGTTTAACAAAATTTCGCCAATATACGACATGATATGTTTGAGTCTGCGTGTACGTGCATGCGTGTGTGCGTGTGTGCCTGTGTGACTAACTGTGTGTGTTTGTGTGTGTGTGTGTGTGTGCGTGTGCGTGTGCGTGTGTGTTTGTGTGTGCGTGTGTGTGTTGTGTGTGTGTGTGTGTGTGCGTGTGTGTGTGGTCGTGTGTGTGCTGTGCTGTGGTGTGTCGTGTGTGCTGGTGTGTGCGTGCTGTGGTGTGTGTCTGTGTGTGTGTTGTGTGTGTGTGTGTCTGTGTGTCTGTGTTGTGTGTGTCTGTGTGTGTGTCTGTGTGTGTGTGTGTCTGTGTGTGTCTGTGTGTGTGTGTGTGTGTGTGTGTGTCTGTGTTGTGTCTGTGTTGTGTCTGTGTGTGTGTGTCTGTGTCTGTGTTGTGTCTGTGTTGTGTTGTGTCTGTGTTGTGTCTGTGTCTGTGTCTGTGTCTGTGTCTGTGTCTGTGTTGTGTCTGTGTCTGTGTCTGTGTCTGTCTGTGTCTGTGTCTGTGTCTGTGTCTGTGTCTGTGTCGTGTCTGTGTCTGTGTCTGTGTCTGTGTCTGTGTCTGTGTCTGTGTCTGTGTCTGTGTCTGTGTCTGTGTCGTCTGTGTCTGTATCTGTGTCTGTGTCTGTGTCTGTGTCTGTGTCTGTGTCTGTGTCTGTGTCTGTGTCTGTGTCTGTGTCTGTGTCTGTGTCTGTGTCTGTGTCTGTGTCTGTGTCTGTGTCTGTGTCTGTGTCTGTGTCTGTGTCTGTGTCTGTGTCTGTGTCTGTGTCTGAGTCTGTGGCTGTGGCTGTGTCTGTGTCTGTGTCTGTGTCTGTGTCTGTGTCTGTCTGTGTCTGTGTCTGTGTCTGTGTCTGTGTCTGTGTCTGTGTCTGTGTCTGTGTCTGTGTCTGTGTCTGTGTCTGTGTCTGTGTCTGTGTCTGTGTCTGTGTCTGTGTCTGTGTCTGTGTCTGTGTCTGTGTCTGTGTCTGTGTCTGTGTCTGTGTGTGTCTGTCTGTGCGTGCGTGTGGTGCGTGTGGTGTGTGCGTGCGTGCGTGTGTATGTGTGGTGTGTGTTTGTGTGTTTTGTGTGTGTGTGTGTGTTGTGTGTGTGTGTGTGTGTGTGTGTTCGTGTGGGTGTGTGTTGTCAGGTTGCGTTGACGCACCCTGTATGAGGATGTTATAATGACATGTTGACGTGTTTTGAGTGCGAGTGTATTGAGTTTGAACGAAAAAAAATTTTTGTGTGTATGCATAATGTATGTGGGTGTATGATACGCCACTGGAAATTTAGGAGAAATATAATTCAGTATGTAGATACGTGTATTTGAATATTATAGAGACTTTAGTGTTGGAATAATTAAATTCTGATGAATGTAAATGTGAAGAGAAATTTGTCGATGGGACGATAATGCTTGCTACTGTATTGCTACTGTTTTGCTACCGTAAGAAATGGAATGTTGGATAAATGAGTAATCTTTGCCAGGAAGATGTGAAGTATAAGTGTAGAATGTTTTAGAAAATATGTAGAGAAAGATTTGGTGTTTAATGTTAATTTCAGAAAGTTTTCGTAATGTTGTGCAATTGTTTTGAGAATACGTGTATGTATATGGGATTTGAGACCTTAGACGGTACTTATTTTTGCAAATGTTGCGGAAGGAGATCGAGCGCAGGTTGGAGATAAATGTTGAAAGTTGCGTAATGGTCCAGAGTGGCTACTGAATGAATGTAATGACGAAAATGATTTCTTCATGAAGTAATTGTAAAATTTGTAAGTAAAACAAATATGGCGATGTATTGTAGTTATGAGCGTGGTTGTACAGATGGTAGCTATCGGCACTATGAAATTTTGAATGAATACTATTGGAGAATATAACGAGGAAGGAAGACATGTTTAAAGATGGATGACTGAAGTTATAAATAGGAAAGTCAGGGATTGACGAGAGCTCTTTCGTTTTTGGCTGTTGCCGGTGGTGAATGTTGGGAGACGCGCACGCAAGGGGATGAATCGTATAAGACATTCATAAATAAAACAATTAATTAAATTGGGATTGAAGATAAAATTAGTTTGTTTATTTTCAAGAAAGTAAAAGTGCGTAAGCAGATTTATAAAAAGTTAACAGTTATTACGTTAGTGTTAAGTGCAGCGCGTGTTCTTGTACCGATATTTAGTTAAAATTATTTATGGGACCACCTTTAAGTAAACGAAATTCGTAATAAATTAAGCCAATGTTAAGTAATTTTATGACATTAAAAGTTTATTTGTGTAAGGAAGGACTAAATTTCCTAAAGGTTGCTAGAAATTTTAAGAGGCAACCAAACTTGTACAGATTATTACGTGTTATTGGACTATTTGTGAGTACAGAAAGGAATAAGTGTTTGTGAAATTGTGAAGCACTGGTATGTGCCTTCATGCAATTTAAGGAATACAAATGGACTACAAATAATTGATTTACGGGAAGAAGAAGAAAGAAAAGCGTAGGATAAATGGACAATTTTAAGTAAGGAATATATTTAAGCACTTTGAAAATTTAGTAAAGCACGATTATCTTTTGTTTAGTTCATTTGTGTAATGTTGAGTAAATATTAATTAGTTTAGAAGCGAAAAGATAATCGTTCTCGAGTTATGTGGTTTTGATTGGTTGTTTTAGTATTAAGAATTTTGCAGAAATTGGTAGTGACGTGTGGTTTTGATTTTCAACCACGCTGTAGTGGTATATGTAAATATATTTGTGTTTGTTTCTTTGTCATTTGTTTATTATTTTATGCAGGACAATATATATTTATCGTTAAATTTTTATTCTGTTGTTTATTTAGCCAGGTATGAGACATATTTGTGACGATTACTTAATTGGTGACCTAGTAGTTTTGACAAGTTAAAGTAAGACTTTGCATATTTTGATTTTAAGATTAATGAACAACCTGAAAGGTTATATTTGCCAGGTTGATTGCAAAATTTTCATGTTAGTTTCATTAGCGCAATGCACTAGTGACGGATCAGCTGTTAATTAAAATTTCATTAAGTATAACTAAAGAGATGAGTTTTGAGAACTTACCTATTTACGAATGTCAATACGATTCAGAAGTGTTAAAAAGTAAATTAAATTTAAAAGATATCGTTCATGTTAAGAATTTTAAAAATTAATTACCGATCATTGAATGAAGAATAGTTTTATTCATTAATAAGTAGAAAATATAACTGTTGGTTACGTGAATGAATTTGAATAATCAATTTTATTTTGGAAGTTTTGGTATACGAGGTGTATTCAAAAAGTTTTTAATAACCTGGGTAGTACTAAATATATTGGAGTTTGAGTTGAATTGTTTTGGACGAGTGTTTGTTTTAGAACCCTCGTGTAAGAGTTTACTGAGTAAGCACAATCCTACTTTCCACAATCAAGTAGGGTTAATTAACATCCAGCTTAAGACAATTATATTAGCAAAGTTTCGATTGCGGTGGCGCCTAGACACATATTTTCCCGGACTGAGCTGTTTGATATCGGTGTAAGGTGTTTGAGCATATTAATCATTCATTTTACTTATTATTTCGACCACGCCCATCTCCCTGTTACCTGGCTTGGCAACCCGCTTACATTAGTAAGCATACACGACGCCTAGTGCGGTTTGGACGTGTAACAGCGTGTTGCGTGTGTGTGTGTGTGTGGTGTGTTGTGTGTTGTGTGTGTGTGTGTTAAATCCGTACGTTCAGCAGATTTAGAAGCATGATTTATCAGTTTATGTCCGAATATACTTATGCATTTAATTAGGTTATCAAACCTCTGTATTGGTTCAAGCAATAACTAAAGCAAGCAATGTGTTGATCGCTGCAGTTAATGTTGAATTGAATTTGGTTACATTGTACTACGTGCTCCAATAGATCGATGACCATGGCTTTAATAGTTGGAATCACGACAACTAAGATTTTAGTAAATGATTTCCATTTAGAATATGTATAAAATATATATATATATATATATATATATATATATATATATATATATATCAGGCTATATGAAGACTTAGACATTAACTCAGGGATATGGTTCAAGGAATTAGTTTTGTGATGATATCAAATAAAACATTCATATTAAACATTTTATAAGATAACTCCTTACAGTCTTGCAATCAAATTTTAATTCAACAAATTGTTTTCTACCTACACTTCAACTGCAATCACCACAAAACGTGAAGTTACTCGTGAAAAAATGTTTGTACGATAGAGCAAAACAATATGCTCAAACAAGAGGACCTGAACAAACAAAAAGAAAATATCGCTAGACCACTCAATGAAAATGCTACCCTGACGTAACACCTAACCTAACAGGGAAGGGTAACCGAAACAGAAAAAACTAATATACAGCGATAGTACCATATCTAGAAGGTACCTCAGACAAAATACGAAGGATAGGTAGCAAATGCAAGATACTCACTGCCTTCAAATCGACCAGAACTCTCAGGGGAATACTAACCAAAACCAAACCATACAATGGGGATCAGTATTTTCAAGAATTGTGTATACAACCTACCATGCGAATGGAGCATACACAGGAGAAAGCAGTACACCACACAAAGTGAGAAAGCAGGAACATGAGAACGACGTCGCAAGGTCGAAACAGAAAGATCAAGAATCGCCGAACATGTCTGGAACGAAGACCTCCGTATCCAATGGAACAACATATAGATAGGGGCAAAGGACGGGAACACAACTCGTCGGAAACTCAAAGAACTCATACATTACACTAGCAAGAAACCCAATAAGTCAAGCTAGTGTAGAAATGAAACCCATATGCATTCCAATAATGCGCGAAGAGCTTAAGCGGAATACTGCGCAAGAAGTTACGGCGCTACATGGCAATAAACTTCTGCGCAACTACGAAAAGTTTAAGATATCGAGATGCGCTTTGTGAGCTTGTTTAGGCATCCTTTAGCTACTTGTTCATGAAAAAGTCATGCCAATGCATTTAATTTTTGCGAAAATTAACCGTTTCTGTTGGAATGTTGAACAAAGCACTCTAGCGACGACATGTGAAACTAACAAAACTTTATTTTATCATTTGTAGCCAAGAAAAGCTCTTTTCAACGCCTCAAGTTTGTTAAAGTCGGATTAGCGGTTTCGAAGATACTGATTTAAGCAAACCTTTGAATATCACCACTTTATTTTTATAGATACGTCAAAAAGTGCCAAACAAAAAAAGTCAGATTATCCTCGACTTCAAAGATCAGTTATTTTTTTATTAGGTTAATATAGCAGAATTCACAGAAACATCACTTTTTAGATTCAAGATGACAGTAACGCCGCATAGCGGCCATTTCAGAAACATGAAAATATTTTCCAGGTTTTTGTATTGGCCATTTTAGTAATAACCTTTTTTTCCGCAAGCCTCTACGATGTATAGTTTCCCACATACAGTACCTCGCATTCTTAGTTGGCCACCCCGTACACCGCACTTATGTAATCACGAGCATATTAAGTACAATGCTAAAGGTGTCCTGCGTTTCGATTTTATACTGTCGGTAAAAACATAAACACAAAACTAAATGTGCATTTCAATCATTAAACTGAAAAACCAGAAAAAAAGTGGGGACTTAAGGAAATGCTCGAATTATTTTCTATTTTGTGCGTGAAGTGAAGATTAAAAATTATTCAAGAGGAGGGTAAATCAAACCTTGCTCTAGTTTTTAGTTTACTGCCATTTAAGTACGTTTTCAAGTTGAGAATTAATTATGTACCTCTAGAAAAAAAAGGAGGAAGATGAGGATGCGCTTGCTAACGTTCTATACATAAGTTGAAGTGCCAATTATGTACCTGAAATGTACGGTTAAGGATTTTTTATTAAAAATAGGATACGAAACATTTTCTACATTATTATTATTATTTAGAGATTTAATCTTAATTTAAGATACGACTGTAATCTTTAAACATTCACAAACTTAATTTTATTTAGTTTTGTTAAGAAAATTCGATAGTCTAAAAGTTTTTATTAAACCTCTATATGAAAAAGTCTCATCCCTTACAAGAAATTCAGCTTTAACTGAACTTTAAAACATAAAGTTGAAGATTAACGCGAATAAATTAACTAAATCAATTGATGTTCCTTATTTTGAATACTGGATCTTTCACATCATTAAAGCGGCCTCATGTAATTATCATTCTAACTAATACGACTTTGTGTAGATTGAACTTATATTGAAAAGCAGGCTCTATTTTCATTAGCCAAATTATTCCTGAGTTGTTGAAATAGGTTGGTAAAATGGCCTGCTTACAGGGCCGTAGCCAGAGTTTTTTTTCGGGGGGTGTTTAGTGTCGAATATTATTTTTCAGCCAAACTAACAACATAAACATTCGAAAATGTAATAATGGTATTACTGGTTTCCAACTTAAAAAACCACTAACTCTGATTTTAATTTTAATAACAAACTGTACAGAAATTTATTTATTTATTGTACAAAATACCATGACATGATATACTTACTTCCAAATGCAAATAATTCATTTGCGAAACATTTTAAAAACAAACAGTAGAAAGCGATATAGTTCATGAACACAGAATATAATTTATCCGCAAACGTCACAAAAGTGACACTTTTAAGACTAAATGTTACAGGTAAAGGTTTCACTTCTCGGACATGGAGTAAAAGTTTCACTTTTGCATCTAGCCATTTTTACTTTTACCAATTTGCTTATTTAATAAGCGTTGTTACGGTTTCATTACTTGCAAAACGTCCTGATTATTTTATTCTTTTACCTGCTAATTAGTTTTACTCTTTTCTTTCGATCCTTACCAATTATCCTTAATTTATCTGGTTACGTTTACGGATAAAATAGTATATGTTATTCAGAGTAAAAGTGAGTTTATGTGGCTCAGCTGAATAATTATTAAATAAACATTCAGCTTCGCCACATAAACTATCAACTTTACTCCTAATAACATAATACAGGGTTATTACAAATGATGTTCCCGATTTCAATTATAAATATTACTGGATTAACCTGTTTTAAGACCATTTCAGTTGGTACCACTAGAAAGAAAAATTCATAAAGTTTTGTTTACATTGATCTAAGTACGTATCAGCTATTTGTCAAAGTCAATTGTTGTCAATTGTGTAATGGCTGAATTTGAAGACAGGAAAGCCTTTTATGTGTTGGATTATCACATCAACCAATCAGTTATTAGTGTGCAACAAGTGGTACTTAAATTTTAAGAGAAATTGGTGCATTTGTAAAAGAGATCTGTCAGTAAACAATGACGCTGTAGAGCAGGTAAGGGAAAGTTTTACGCGTAGTCCACAGAAATCTACTGTTAAATGCAGCAAACAGCTTGGTATACCACAGCCAACAGTTTGGAAAATTTTACGTAAACGTATAAATTTCAAGCCTTACAAATTTCAGCTTGTTCAAGCATTAAAACCAAAGGACAAAGTTCTAAGACTTTCTTTTGTGAGAACATGTAGGCATTGATGGAAAATTAAAACTGTGTAAAATTTTTAGTCTTTAGTGATGAAGCCACATCCCACTTGGTGGTACCGTGAACAGACATAATGTCATAATATGGGGTTCGGAACCCACACACTACATCGAGCACTTACAATCCGAAAGTTAATTTGTCTTGTACTATCATTTACAACAAAGTGTACGGACCTTTTTCTTTGTTGGACAAACAATAAATGGAATAAATCTTGGACATGATGACGGAATGGCTTCTACCGAAATTAGAACAAAATCTCTAAACTTCATACTGAACTTCAAAATCGGCTGCCTGGCAGATGAATCGACCGTGCAGATCCAAGTGATGGTGCACTCTTGAACTGGCCTCCAAGATCTCCGGACATCACCCCCTGTGATTTTTTCTTCTGAGGATATATCAAACATAAAGTGTATACACCACCAGAAAGCATACCTGAGATCCAACAACGGATTACCAGAGCTATCGAAACAATCGACTTGAACACTCTTAACAAAATAACATCTGTCGTATCACAAGGGGTTCCCATATGGAACATTTATAATTCTTGGCACCTGGGATGAAACTTTTTAAGTTTTTCTTAAAATGTAACCATTTTATTTTTTTGTATGATAAATAAAACTAGATTTATGTGCACTTGAAATCATGAACATCATTTCTAATAACCCTGTATACTATTATAATACAAAATCAAACCGTCTTGATTTGTTTGAAAATATTTCTAAAACACGTTGATTTTCTATGGTAATATTCCTGTGAATACTCATATGTGCTAGGCCATTTAAACGATTTTGGCCAGTTGAATTCCGTAAGTAACTTTTTAATCTTCTTACTGATGAAAAACATCGTTTTGGTGTAGCTGTAGTTACTGGTAGAGTCGCTAAGGCTTTAATGAAAAAGAACACACTTGGGAAGATTTCATTGTTACAATTATTTACTATATCAATAGCGTTTTTTGGCGTATCATCTAGGGGATATGATTTCCACTTATTCTGCCAAAGACTAATTTAAGCTTCTAAACTGTCACTGTTTATGTGATTGTAATAATTTTCCTTGATAGTTACTATATCGTTATCTGCAAAGTTAGACTGGTTACAGTTTCTTGGAGGTGTTATAGCAACCTAATTTTTGCTTCTCATTTCGGGGGGTGCTTGAACACCCTAAACAACCCCCCTGGCTGCGGCCCTGCCTGCTTAATATACAAACTTGTTCTGTAACTCCAATGCGCGCTTACTGGGTGTCATTCCTTAATTTTACAATCTTAGCGGTTTTATACTACTACTCATTTGATGTATAATAAATTGGAGCTGCTCAATTTGTTGTGCTTCATTCCTGACACCCACACACATGGCATTCTTTACTTCCTCCTTACTGTAATAACGTTGGGCACCAAAAAGTGAGACGATGTCATATATTAGGATAAGGAAATAAACTAAAATTGTGGTATATCAACCAAACATGATTTAATTTTATTGTTTTTAAGGCATCTACTCAACATTACAAATTCCGCAGATTATTTTGTCACTAACCAACAATACTTTCTCCCTCATTTCCCGTAACAGCACCATAACTGTTATACGGTAGTGATCGGATCATATCTTGAACTTTTCAAAGGATTAATATAACGTAAACCAAAAGAATCTTGCCTAATAATACGTTCACTAAACGTTTTTCTGAAGGAAAAAATTACAGAAGCTATTAACCTTGGATAGCACAGTAATATTACCCTTAACAGTAACAGTAAAAAGTTTTCGAAAAAGTATCGCACAGTGATAGGGGATCGATATATTAAATAACTTTCTCCTCAGAACCCTACCTTTGTTCCTTCCGATCTTATCCTGACTGCACTTGAAACATTAAGATTAAGTTTTGATGGACTGAAATGTCTAGTCTAATATGTAACCGAGTCTATAAAAGTATTACCAAAAGAAATTTAATCAATTTCTAGCACTTAAAACGAACCTAAGAAAATAAATCCCAACCACACAACTTTCCAACCTTCAAAAAGGAAATTATAAGAAATATAATTTTAATAAATTTTTTTTAGGATAACTGTTGGAACCTTTTTTTATGCGGTATTAAAGAAAACTGGCAACATTGTCAAAACAAAAACAATAATCTGTGTTAGAATGACGTTCAAAACTTCATGCCATATATGAGATTAATAGATATAAATACATGTTAATTTAAAAAAAAGTCCAAATTGTTTTATTTTTACATTTATTTCGCTTTCCACTAAAAAAACTTTATTAAGAATAGTTATGTAAAATCCAATATTCTTTCAAATATGAGTTCACACTTTTTCTTATCGAATTGACAATTACACATTAGGATATTTTTCCGCTAAATTAAACGTAGTATAGTGCAATTGATCAAAAGGTTTAAGGTCTATATCTAATTCTTTTAGATCTTAGAAATACGCAGCTATTTCAGAAATACTTCACAAAAACCAAAAACTACCTCTAATAAACCCTACTAATCGCGTGCTGGATTTGTACCAACATCTAATCAGCTCCCAGCGAAATGAAAACAAGCTTAAATAGAAGGTTTCAGGTACGTAGGTGTTTTGATTTTGCAGTTATCGTGGATACTAGCATACATCCATAAACGCGCACACACAGACACACGCACAGGCACACTCACACGCACACGCACACGCACACTCACACGCACACGCACACGCACACGTACACGCACACGTACACGCACACGCACACGCAAACGCACACACACAAGCACACGCACAAGCACAAACACAAGCACAAGCACAAGCACAGGCACAAGCACAAGCACAAGCACAAGCACAAGCACAAGCACAAGCACAAGCACAAGCACAAGCACAAGCACAAGCACAAGCACAAGCACAAGCACAAGCACAAGCACAAGCACAAGCACAAAAGCTACTAATGTTCGGGTGCCAAACGTAAGTACTATCTCACTTCTTCGTTACATTTAATTACTTTATTACTACTAATTAATAATTCTTACTTTTCCCTTTTCTAGCTCAGTCGGAATTTTGCACTTGCAAAATTGGGATCGGGGTTCGTTATTCAGGCTCTCAACACGTTGATCAAATAGATTACAAAGGTTCATATACATATAACTTTATTTCCTATTTATTACACTTCTATATTGTATGGTTATTTAATTTTCAACTAAGATATAGATACAGGTAAATATACTGAACTGTGATCCCGGCTCTCGAGTGTCCAATATAACGGTTAACTCCCTCTTTGTTATCTTTAAGTAGACATCCTTCGTCCAGGTACTAATGGTTAGGTGGTCCTCTGGAGTTTCTGTAATTTAACATTAATAGAAGGTTTGGGGTTTTGACTTTTAGTTTACGTCCTTTAACTGTTTTAATTTATACTGGTTAAATGTCGAAATAAATAAATAATTTTACCTAAATACGTCCCTGTATAAAATACAGAAGCAGGTAGCAAGATAACGCGGTATAAACACGTGCGCGATAAGACACTGAGTTCAACGCTCTGCCTTTAAAGAAATAATCAATATTTTAAAGCGGTCGGTTACAAGTGTAAAGTTTTATACCTGCTTTTCTTATGAAAATAAACTCATTCACTTTAACATTCAATTTTTGCCCTTTTTAAATAAATGAAAGCTTTTCGTTTATTTAAGTAGCTATGTACGGTGGCGGCGTATTATTTGTTTACTTTACGAGATTAATTGTAGTATACCGGTTTTTATTTAAACAAAATAAAAATTAAAAGCTTTTGTTATGTTGGCGTTTTAAAATATAAAACCTTCGTTTTCTATTTTAAAGTAAATTCTTTCGCGTCTAACTTACGTTTTTATGGTGGAGGCGGTGGTGGTTTGTTTTACTTTACGGTGGTTATTTAATACTGACGGACACGTCTCGTGTTTACGGTTACGTTTCTATATTACTGGATTAACGGTGTTTACGAGGTGTTCAGCTTAATCTTCCGGCGAGGTTTTAATTACAGGTATCTGGCGGTCGCTGGAACGTTTGTCGAGGTGTATTGTGTTGTGGTGTTCGTGTAAATTTGTATAGGTGGATCTCCTTTGTTAGAAATCTGGGCAAACCACCCGTTAAACTAAACAATAGGATTTCGGTCGGTCAAATGGAATGTCGGGCTACTACCCTTCAAACTCCACAGTGTAGGTGTGTATAGGTGGATCTCCTTTGTTAGATATCTGGGCAAACCACCCGTTAAACTAAACAATAGGATCTCGGTCGGTCAAATGGAATGTCGGGCTACTACCCTTCAAACTCCACAGTGTAGGTGTGTATGTGTCGTAACAGAAGAGTGCGTCTGGTAACAGAAGAGTACGTCGGGCTTACAACCCTGCATATCCCGGTCACCAGGTATCTCAACTTACGTACTTTCAACGTTAGATCTCTGCAACTCTAACCTTTTGACTTCGGTGATGCTATCAGGTCGCGGAGTCGCGATCTCTACTCGGCCGACGGTTACAGGCGGACGGTTTACAACAGGCAGCAGTCGGCGCGAAAGCGAATATTACTTTTTACGACTATATATCGACTATCTATATTACGACTATATATCGACTATCTATATTACGACTATATCTCTCCAGCAGCGCGTGCCGCGTTTTTATAAAGAATTCGCGAGGGTGGTTACGAAACTTTGGCGGTGAGATTCCGTAAGCCCGTATTGGTGGAAGATGCTCTGACGTATACAAACTTTTAAACGTTTTGGGATTTACGTCTGGAGGAGGATGCATGATTAATTATTGTGCAATTTTATGCAACGTTATGAAATCTGTTTAACTTTTACTAGAACTTCTACGAATTTTATGATGCTTTGCACCTGTGCATTTAGCGCGTCACGTTATCTTACTAAATTCTGTGAATCAGTACTGGTATTTTACTTATGCATAATTATAGTCATTGATAGGAACTACTTATTTATAAATCGAATCGACGGCGTCTTCTATAACTAATTAAACATAGATAAAAATGATTATCAAAGACGGCGTCCTTAGCACAAGCACAAGCACGAAGCACAGCACTAAGCAACAACACGCGAAACAAGCACAAGCACAAGCACAAGCACAAGCACAAGCACAAGCACAAGCACAAGCACACGCACACGCACAGCAACGCACACGCACAGCACAACGCACACGCACACGCACAAAGCACAGCAACAACAGCACAAGCACACAGCACACGCACACGCACACGCACACGCACCGCACACGCACACAGCACACGCACACGCACAAGCACACGCACACGCACAACACACACGCACACAAGCACACGCACCACGCACACGCACACACACGCACACGCACACGCACACGCACACGCACACGCACACGCACACGCACACGCACACGCACACGCACACCACACACACGCAACGCACACGCACACACGCACGCGCACACGCACACGCACACGCACACGCACACACGCACACGCAACGCACACGCAACACACGCGCACCACACCACACGCGCACACGCACACGCACGCACGCATACAGCGCACACACGCACACGCACACACACGCACGCACACGCACCGTAGCGCACGCACACGCACACACACGACACACGCACGCACAGCACACACGCACACGCACGCACGCACACGCACAGCAACGTACACGCACACGCACACGCACACGCACACGCACACGCACACGCACACCCACACGCACACGCGCCCCATACGCATGCGCACACGCACGCACACACCCGCACGCGCACACGCACACGCATGCTCACATGCACACGTACACGGGCACACGCGCACACGCGCACACGCACACACGCACACGCACACGCACACGCACACGCACACGCACACGCACACGCACACGCACACGCACGCGCACACGCACACGCACACGCACACACAAGCACACATCCAGACGTCATGGCCGATCTGGGCGAAACTTGGACAAAAGTTGTAGAATGAGCTAATAAGTCGAATTAGCGATAGTGAAAAATTCGATGGCATAACCTTCTATACTTAAATATGTATATGTAGGTTGTAATCTGGTTAATGTGCTTAATTGTGCGTAAAGTGATTTCACAGATTCACTAATGTGTCAAAATCAACTCGACCTATTGTTTCACAAAACTCAAAAAATTAGGAATATAACTTTATCAAATTTATATATCGATTTTAGCATTAATTGATTAAAAAAATTTGCTGCATTAGTAAAAGATAATTTATTTGGTATTGAAATTGATAATTGGTATGGAAAATTGGAAACATGTTCTATTCAATTCATACAAACAAATAAGCACAAATATTCCAGTAAATATAATTTGTCCGTGATGAATATAATTAAAACTAATTAAGTACCAAGACAATAAAACGTATAGGCGGATAAATATAGATTAACGATTGCATTTTATGTAGTAGAAATTTAATCCTTTGTGAATTAATTTCATTTAAAGAATGTCACTGATCAACTTAAATATATTATATCTTCGTGAAAAAACGATACTACCGTATCATTTGTAATTGTGAATGAATGTTATATTGTGATAACCGTTACAGTCTAATGGTACATTGTAACATAAGTTTTGCAATAATATTTATTGATAGTGGTCTGATAATATAAAACAGCAATCAACTGGTCTATACCAGATTTCGTTGAAAACACTCTACGCGTTAAAAATGGCATTGAAACTACTACATGTGTAATATACTTAACTTCAGTCCAAGGGTTATTTATAAATATTGGTTAAACCGTTATTTAAGTAATTTTGTAGTATACGAAGTAGTAGATTTTATACCAAGTCTTCACTTCCGACAGGAGAAATGGTTTAGCATGTACCAATAATTAATTTAATCAATATTAAACTGCCGCTTTTGGCTGAAGACTGGATTTTTCCAGCTCCATCACTGATTGAGTTCTCATGTGATAAAAACCAGGCGCACAGTGTACCGCCATCTTATTTCGCATCTTTTGTAAAACGTGTTGTAGCTGATTAGTGTAGTAGTGTTTTAATTTCATATTTGGATGGATACTTGCACAAAAATGAATTTTGAAAAGCGATATAAATTAAGGTTAATAGCGTAAATTAACTGCTACTAAATAGCCGTCCATTAAGCTTCCAAACCATACCATTCTATAAAGTTAAACACAAATTTTTATTCATTAAGGAATTAAATGATTATGATCACCTCTTGGTAAAGAACCTGTGTATGTAAAGACGTATACTATGGCCTTTGTCTATTTTCCAAACAACCCTTCTGTCCGAACTCAAATTTTGGGTGCATATTTAATCGCTGTATCGACCCCAGAAGTTGACTTCCACTAAGACCTCTTAATGCACCCGTTTGAAAGATGTTGGGGTTCAGTGTCGACTTTAAGCCGAGCTGAGCTACATTTTTAGGAGTGGCGCTCTAGACAGACACCGATATTCGTATTCAAATTTAGGAGTTAAGTGAAATATCAAACACATTAAACTTATTTATATTTCATAAATACTTCCAAGCGAGTCTAATTTGTGTAACGGTAGGAGTTGGCTACAAGCGTAATTTTCATCTGTCTCTAGCGTTGATGATTATAAAGAGAGTTTATATTCCGATTTTCATTGGACAAACATTTTCAATTATCCCAAGTATAAAGGACTTGAATGCGAAGGAAATTCTGCTCATCATCAAAAATCAATCATTGCTCATTATCACTCAAGGCACTACTGCTGTTTAAAAAATAATTGAAGAAGACAATAAAGACACTTACGTTAGTGATCTTTAGCTGTTGAACCATTTACATACGATCACCAGTATTTAAAAGAATGGGCAGCAGTGTTATTCCATAAAACTTGAAATTTCTTAAATAATGCCATACAGCATTTTTTTCTAAAATGAAGATAGGTTACGAAACATATATTCCTTTGTTCAACGTACCTATCCGCCTTGAGATGCTGCATCATAGTAATGCATTATCTTATACAGCAGGTTGTAACTATCCTGAAATCCTTATGATACTTTTTCTTGTCCAAGTAAATAATTCCCAACTGTAATATCATTGTTAATAAATGTTATCAATTGCACACCCTTTCCCACTCCGTTTAAATCTCAATAAAATATCCGACCGCCCGCATTCCAATTATTATTCTTCCCATTCCGCTCCATGTAATTCTTTTGAAAATAGTATTCACAGAGATTTACTTGTGCGCATAATAATTATTACATCCTTCCTGATCAACCGAGTCCTAAAGTATATGATATCCTGATTTATTAGTCCCTACAGTTTTCCATACAACTAATAACCTTTTATAATTACTGAGAGACGTCATTACTATTAATGATGGTTACGGCTCCAAAGAAATAACTTCTCGGCGCACCCCCAAGGCTAAAATTCCCTTTTCCTTGAGTTATTAGTGATCTGGAAGTCATTTCTAACACGATCCTCTAGGAGTTCGTACCCCAAGGGGAGTGTGAATGAATCAATGAGAAACGTTATTGTCATTGACGGTAGTCACGGCCCCGAAAAGATAATATCCTCCTGGCGAGCACTAGAATTCCTAAATTAATATAGAACAGGCAGTTATTCTTGATCCGATTCTCTCGGAGTTTTCACGACGGATGGTCAGGAATTACTGCATGACATTATCATGGGCGATGATCCAGGCCACAAAACGATAATAATTTTACGAATACGATCATTCTTCATCCAAACTACCATTACCCATACCTGACACACGCCTCCACCACCGACTCCCAATAAAGCCACCATCTCCAGCCACACAGACCACCTTTCGCGAATCATCCAGAAACCTCTCTCCTACTTAAAATTCTCTAGCCCTCCTTTTAACCGAAATCCACCATCCTCACCAACAACGCCAGACATCCGTCATCATACACGCACCACCTCATTTTAATTACAGCCTACTCGAAACATAATTTTCACATTTTTTCATATCTCATTCTTTACAATCTCATAATTCACAAACCGCCACTCATATATCACAAATTTTTATTTCTCCACCGTACAATTTCCCGAATCACCCGGTATTTTTATCATATCAGTTTCCACATCTGTATTCTAAAATTTGCTTTGTATCAAAACAGAACCCACCAGTTCTCGTAGTTAACCAAAGAAATACACATGGTCTCGTCACGTTTTATTGAATACATTTTAGTATAAAACTTTATTTCGCGATTTGTATTTTTTAGTTTACGTTCAATCCACCTTAAATTACTTAACCCTTTCTTAAATTATTTTGAGTTAACAGTTAACAGTTAACAGTTAACAGTTAACAGTTAACAGTTAACAGTTAACAGTTAACAGTTAACAGTTAACAGTTAACAGTTAAAGTTAAAGTTAACAGTTAACAGTTAACAGTTAACAGTTAACAGTTAACAGTTAACAGTTAACAGTTAACAGTTAGTTAACAGTTAACAGTTAACAGTTAGTTAACAGTTAACAGTTAACAGTTAACAGTTAACAGTTAACAGTTAACAGTTAACAGTTAACAGTTAACAGTTAACAGTTAACAGTTAACAGTTAACAGTTAACAGTTAACAGTTAACAGTTAACAGTTAACAGTTAACAGTTAACAGTTAACAGTTAACAGTTAACAGTTAACAGTTAACAGTTAACAGTTAACAGTTAACAGTTAACAGTTAACAGTTAACAGTTAACAGTTAACAGTTAAAAGTTAAAAGTTAACAGTTAACAGTTAACCTCACACGTTCACTTTGTTTATCACACCCACAAATTAATCGCATTTTATAATTTTCACTTCCGAAATAAACTCTTTCTTTAAAACACGTGTACGATTTTAATTTTTGTAGTTAACTACTCCAGACCGTGGTTCCCAAAGCCTGACCGCCAGAACCGACACGGAGCCGATGACGACCTCTAATGCGGGTCCTGTAATTCTACTACCGGAATAAATTAAATCTCATGACATCTTTATTAGAAGTATTGTACAGATTTACCTATTAAATGTTATTTCTATTTAGGAAAATGACATATTTGTTTGATGTTTTACAACGCAGAATCAATTATAAATAAAACTGTTAGGATTGATTCGCTGAATCTTTCTATAATAGGCAACTACTCGTACCCACAAGTAGTGAGAGCCAGTGTACAACGTGGGATCTCGAAGGCAATTAATTAAAAATATAAATTGCATAAACAAAGTATTGTACAAAGTTTGATGCTCCAGTTTTTTGGTTAAAAGAAACATAAAGGTAATAGAAGATTCGTCGTATTTACCTGCCTTACCAAACACTCTCTAAGGTTCTGATTCAGCAAGTGAAAGGTAGTGATGAAAGTATAGCTTTTCTTGTTAACGGGTTATCGTATTAGTATTTTATCGTTGCTTTGTTAGGTTCTGAATGAAATTGCGCATTCAGTTCAAACATTCGTACATTTTAATTACTTAAGCTTGCATATACAGTTTTGTTATGTCAGGAAAAGCAAGAGCGACAACGTTTAGTTGGAACTATTTGCATACAAAAAGTAGTAGTGAGAGAATTGTTGACCACATAGCGATTTATTTTTCAATGTAGTGCAGTTAATGTAATACTATGTTGTAATGTATATTATTCTTTGTTTCATATCACGTCGCGGGGTTAGCTGCTGCATAGGGATATTGACTTCGTGATTCACGAAAATTCGCTTGTGTACACTACCCGAACGTGAATAATTTTAGAAAAGAGAGATTTTTTAAGCTCCTTGAATTTGAATATGTGACGGTCTTTGAAAGGGTCGAAAATTAGCATTAAGGCGTCGAGAGCTGAGAGATGATTAACGTGTAAGATCCGCATTCGCTGATGTAGTTACGTTGGTAGAATAAACCGCCCCTGTGGTGTTGTATGCTCATGAAACGGTGTTGTGAGATTGAAGAACTGGAGGAATTGCCCCATTTCGCTGTTGAACATATTAAATTTTTGCGGGCGGTATATTATTTTCTAATTTTGAGTAGGTTTCCCGCTACACTGGTATCGTTTAGGAGAAGAATCGTGAACGGCTCTGTCAAGACATTACATAGAAAGCTGGTTTATTGAAGTTTTAAGTCCATAATCGAGCAGCGACTGGGAGAATCGGAAAAGAAATCAAATGGACAGTCGGAAAGAGCAATTGGTTCTATCCCGTTAACCTGTAACTCGTGTAACAAAACTTTTAGTTATCGTAATAAATCAAAACGTTGTTTAAATTAAATTTGATAGACCTACTGCACTTCAAAAGTGTGCGTCACCGGCCGTAGAGTTTGTTTAAATTATGGTTTATTTGTCGTCAACGTTAACCGCTGGTGAGGATATACTTAACCAGATATTTAAAAACATAGGTTCTGGTAGTGAAAATATTATTTTAAAGTTGTTTACTACGAAGAACGAGTGCTGTTCTCCTTATCCATCAAACGCGCTTTTGTGAAGTATAAAAAATTAGGAAAAGGTTGTTTATTTAAGCTAAGAGATCTTTTGGTATTTTATATTCTGCTGTTGATAAGAACTTTCGATTTTGAAGTTAAAAATTTATTAAGATGTAGCTAGACCATTTTGCTCAAATTGGTTCAATAAACGATTGTTAAAGTTAATTCCTGAATTTCTGTTATGTGACTGAGTATTTGTAAAGAAACAGTTTACAGATGCCAGAAGGGAGCATTGTGGTTGCGTTTGAGAATTTAGATTACTAATTAGGGATTGTTTCAATTCCAGTTTGGTTTGAGCCATTAAATTGTTTAATATAAAGACGGTGGGAGTTTTATTGGGATCTAAATTAAAATTTGAATTTTTGTGGTGATACATTTTATTTGTAATTTGGGGTTTGGTTTATTTTCTTTTGAGAAGCCGTATACTTTGACATTTTTGGAGTTTTACGTTTCCGATTTGACCTAATGGGATAGCTGCTGAAATGTACCACCTGAAGAGGGTTTCAAAAGATAGATTCGAGTACGTTCCCTGTATTGTATCAGTGCATCGCCTTTCAATAGCGTATCTTTACCCTATTTAAGACAAGAGGCATCCATAGTAACCACAAAATAGTCGATCTCTACGCATAATTATCTGTTCAGTGTCCTAATACGGTTTGAACCGGTTATAGCGCCCGCTAACGTCGCCTACTACCGACAACGTGTTGACTCTAATACAGCGGATAGCGCCAAGAACCAGACAACTACCACAGCCGATACAAGGGGGAAAGTGACGCCGGTCATTCTTCATCAAAAAAAGGACTGGTTCGTTTTCTTCCCAGAACTAAACCATCCAGACCCAGTCCACTAAAAAGTGAATCTAGGTTTGATATAGATAAGTGTCGTACTACTGAGCGATCGTTGGTTTCAAGTGGTTCTATGTGGCATGCGGTAGAACTCTACGAAAGCAACTTCAATGTGAAGCAGACGAATCCTCCTTGTGCTGGTATAGTTGATAACAAAAGAACAAAACAAATATATCCAAGTCACCGCCGATGATTAGCATCGACCAGTGTCACCGGTATCATAGCTTCTGCCAAGCATAGCGTTGATGCAATGCGGCGGCAGGCTTTCACGTGTGCGGGAGGTCATCACACCAGTTAATGCACTAAACCCCGTACCGATCAAAGAAAGTGTGTCAACTGTGATGGGAACCCGCGAGCTATTATTCTCCACATCTCTGGGAAAATGTCTGACTAATGTTCCTACTAAGTGTTCTTCTTCAATTGGTGGTTCTTCATCTTGCTAACCCAAAACCAAACGTGGTCTATATATTTTCCTTGTTTTGGGTTGTATAATCGTGGTGTAGCTAATCTCAATTTTCTTGTACTGATTTCGACAAAAATTGTTTTATAAAATCTTTTTGGAATTGAGCAAAATCTGTCCAATCAGAACGATGTAATTCTGCCCATGCCTTGGCTTTGCCTTTTAATAAATCCATTGCGGCTCGTACCTTTCCTCCTTGTGTGGACGGTCCTTATATTTCCATCAAACTTTTTTAGTCGTTGTGGTGCCCAGTTTTCTGGTCTGTATACTACTGTTGTCCTTTCTTTTCCTCCAGTTTGTTCTTTTTCATACAATTTTTCTTCCAAAGTGATAATAGTTTAGTAATCTTTTGTTTGCATTCTAATACTTTTTCTTCATTTTCTTCTATTTAACATAGCGTACTCATCTCTTTCTTCAATTTGTGTCAGTTTTATATTCTGTGTGTACAGTTGATGATCTGTGTAGTCTTTTTGTTTCTTGATTTTCTCCTTACATTTGATCATTATTTCCTTCTTGCTTTATCTTAGATTTTCTTCCATCCCATTTCT
Source organism: Vesta saturnalis (assembly GCA_036346205.1). Lineage (NCBI taxonomy): Eukaryota > Metazoa > Arthropoda > Insecta > Coleoptera > Lampyridae > Vesta > Vesta saturnalis. Next base: position 8,482,273 of record JARFJB010002021.1, on the reverse strand, counting down.
TCTTTGAAAATTACTTTTAATTCTTTTAATTTTATTGATTAGCTTTTAAATTTGCTTCTAATCTTTTTTCTGTCTTCTCTTGGCCTGCTTCCATTTTGGGTTCTAGCTTTCCTTGGCTCTCGCGCATCTTGGCTAATAACATATTCAGCATCATTGATTCTTCAGTTTTTTGTTGAACTGGTACTCCCGCTATTAATATATCTTGTGATTCTTGGCTGAAAGTACAATCTTCGCTTTCCTTTGTGTTTGCCATAATTTCTCACCTGGCTTTTTAAAATCAGACCTTAATTCCATAAAACGATAGAACTGAACCTACTTTTGTAACTTCCTGTATAAAATTAAAAATAAAAATTTAACTACGCCACGGGTAATTAAATTTGTTATTTATTGAAACAGTGTATCAGACTTCTTTATCTCTTTGAGGGTCAATCGATCGTACCCCACGTTGGGTACTAAATTGCAATGGGCGTAATACACTTGGATACTAATTTTGTTTGGTTAAACCCGCTCCAAAGAATAAAATTTGAGTTCTTTTAAACTTTTTTATAATTTCAACGTTATTGAATAAAATTAAATATTATTATTGTGAAACTGAAAATGATTATTTTTTATTACGTTTTATTAAAACTGAAGGGGTTCAATTCAGATATCATTTACTAGTTAAATTTTACTTTGCTTGTTATTTAATTTCAGTTTATGAATGAATTTTAATATTTACGTTTGCGAATTCCTTTCTTAATTGGTTGCGACGGCTAGCTCAAAGTTAAAATAAAGGAATGATCACTGTTATCATTAACCAAAGTTATGCTCATTCCGATTTATTTATTTATCTGGATTCCTATTGAGTTGACCTCTTCTTGCATTTACGTATTCAATATTTGTATAAGCTTTTAATATTAATAATCTTTAGCAATAAAAGTAAATCAAACGTTATATTCATAAAATTAAATTCCAAATCTGAACGATAATGCATCAATACGTTGTTTAGAAACATAAATAAAAATCAAACCTATATCTAAAATAACCTTCTTAAACCTAACATGTAACAAATAACGACTTATCAGAATTAAACGATTTGTTTTTTGTTTAATTGTGATAGTCAAACTTAAAGTTTCGAGAAAATCAAACAAGAACGTTTTATTTATTCACAAAAAAAAGGGTGCTTACTTGTTAGTTTTGTTGAAAAACTGATGCTGTAATGCTTGCGTTCCTTTGACCGATGAAGAGGCCTCAAATAGGTTATAGACTGCTGGTAGCTTGCTATCTTTGTTCTTTTCAATATCTTTTGGATCTTTGTTGGGGATGAATACGATTTTTGTTCCCACAAATTAACTGTTTGTGTAAATTATTGCTTGACATATTTACACTATCCAGTTTTCTCTTAATTGTTTAACTTCAAGGACAAACAGCTTGCGCTACGAATTTGATTTACCAATTTGGATCGATTACTGTCTTTTGTACTTATGGTTCACTATTTAAACACAATCTATTACCGTTCTGATATATACAAACGCGTTATCTTCACTTATTATGTCACCTTTAATGCGTATCTCAAATTATGGTGCAATCCTTTGTATTATCACCAGCTTGCCGATACTTACACTTTTTATTATTTTAATAAGGAAGGTAATTTCCATATTATACCGCTAATTAATTCTTATTTGTAATTTTCACACTTTATAGGGCCGAGTGACTATGCAATGTCACTTATGCTGCGGAGTCAATCTACCGACAATTACCAACTTTAATCGCTTGGTCTCATCCCTTCCAACACATCCATGCACTATTTTCAAATTGAATTTATAGATGACCTATTGAAATAAACTTAAGCTTTTCATCTTAATATTAATTACTTTCTAATACACATAAACAATAACCATTTCTTTATCCAGAAAAGTGATATTTAAATTTCTAGTCTCGTATAATTTAGCGCGAACTTTTGATTTCTTTTAAAGCTCCCGTTACAAAGTTTTCTCACCACTCAAATAGAAGATGGAAGCCCCACAACGACCGCTACCTGGTGCGAATTTTTCAATCTGGACCAGCATCAGTTCGCTCAAGCAACTGCAGGCGACTTTGGTAAAACAAAATTACAGAAAGTGTCCAGCCGCTGCTATCGGTACGCCGCTAAGACTGGTGCCTTATGATAGGTACATGGCATAAACTTATATTAATTTTGTTCTATTTAACTGTGTCATTTCTGCCTCAGTGTTTAACGCCTTGGACCTACTGACATTACAACTGTACTGTAGAGACCTGGTTACTACAGTATGACTGAACTAATATTTTCCATTCCTTTCAGATTTACTTTATGCACTAATTATCTCTCATGATCCGCCACCAATACACCACACATCATTGGTTTGTCTTTATAACACCAAAATAATAAGATCTGATCTAAAAATGTAAACTTTCAGCATTATCACACATAATCAATGCACTTACCTTTTTGGGTATTAAATCGTGTATTTTTTTATATATGAATGTTTGATAACAATTACAGTTATAATCTTAAGTAAACGGTAACAGCTTTAAGAATCAAGTGAGATGTCAAACTAATTTATCAAATATGAAATTGCAAATTACTTTGATGCTTCAATTAATTTTTTAAGATTTCAACATGTACTGCGGACGCTATCTGTAATTGTTATCGAAACGTTCAAATTTATTTAACAGATGGATAAAAAATACTAGATTTAACACGCAAAAGATAACTATTTTAACCAAAAACCATTATCGCAATCAATATAATACCACAAACTCAACGCAACATCTACAACAGAAGCATCACAAGCAGGCACAAGCCAACACAAGCATTACTAACTATAAATTACCACAAGCAAATAAATGATTTAGCAATGGGCGACTACTGAGTATTCTTTGCTTAAAGATTATTTAAGAAATTGAGGTTTTGTCTGAAGAGATTGGTGCTGCAATACACGCTTATTTTGACGGTATTTTGAAACAAGATTTGTTAGAATCTTTTAAATAAGAAAGAATGGTAGAGTGTATCTTTACTGAAACGGATTATTTCGAGCGTATGTGATCTAAAATCCTACAAAACACTAACCACGTATTTTGTTCTCAATAAATTCCGTTCGACCCTCGTATTCACACAAAACACTTTAAAATTAAATGTTTGTGTAAACAACATACTAAGCTTAATAATTGATAATTACATTTCCTGTTAGTAAAAGTCATATTAAAGGTTGTTAAAATAGGGCTGTAATGAAACGTAATGCATGCAGTTAAGTGAAAGCAGAAAATTCCGATTGTGTATATAAACCAATTAATTCAATTCTGGAAAATACACCTTTGTTGTAAGGATTGAGACTAATTATAACATAATTATCAGCTTGTATTTACACTGGATCATTGTGGTTTGTAAATTTATTGTTAAACCCAATTACAATTACATTATATTACAGATAGCATTATCCGCTTTGATACGTTTTCAAGAAAATTTAATTCAATTTTCTTAATTGAACTTCATTTCATTTTCAATTTTAAACTACACTTACATACCAGTATACGTTCTATCGCCTAATTACACTTATTACTCTCCTAATATATTATTACGTAACTAAGTTTGACATTAATTGTGTATATATATAGTTTAAGCACGCCTTCTCAAGTACACAAACTTGAGAAATCTCCTGACAACTTTTGAACTAACCAAACATTAATCTTTTCAGACAATTGACGTCATATTTAGCTATTCAGTTAACGAACAACTATTTTTTTTACGTGACATATCATTATTTTCTGTTTTTCACTTGAAAGTGTGTAATAATCTATATCATAAAGAAGCTTAAAAGTAAGCGGACACGTACTTAAATGCTCACATATTTTTATTTTCACCACTATCCTCATGATCTCATATTTTTTTTTATGATTGTGGACCTGAACAGGCTAAATTTAGCCTATCGCGCTAAACCACTCAGGAACACTTAGGAGGATGGATAGAGGGATAGTGAATTGCCAATAGATGCCTATGAACAGCTACCTTAAATTTTCGCATATCATAAGTGAGAGGAAAACAGGAACTAGGGAGATCATTCCAGAGTTTAGAAGCCGTGTAGAAAAATGTGGATTGCGCCCGTTTGGTACGACAAGTGGAGATTTGTACTGCACACTGATGATGTGAATGAGCGAACCGAGTGTTTCTCGCAAAGATAGCCGGAGATGGTATCAAAGAATGTAATTCACCAGCACAATAGCCGTTGTAATAACGATAATACAAAGAAAGAACTTATACCATCCTTCTATGCTCAAGGGACTGTATGTGAGAAGTTATGGACGGGTCATTTATAAGCCTAATCGCTCTCTTTTGAATACGATCAACGATATCGAGAGCTTATTCGGGAGCACTAACCCAGAGGTGAGAATTTTATTCCAGATGAGGCCGAATTTGAGCCTTATACAGCAGAAGGAGTTGTCGAGAGGTAAAGTACAGCTTAGACCTGTACAAAAAGCCTATTTTACGAGCAGCGGTTTTGGAAGCTGACAGAAGATGGTCAACCCATGAAAGATTTGAAGATACAGTCATACCCAACAGAGTAATAGAGTCTGAAAACTTAAGAAATGAGCCATTCATACTTACAACAGGAAATGACACAAGGCAACACTGAGTTTTGTTAGCATTAAATTTAACTAGATTATTGCTTCCCCATTCGAGAATACGTTGAATGTCTTTCTTGATTGAATTTGCCATTTCAGCTTTTTCATTTCTTGATTTGACATAGAAGGTGGATTATCACTATGAATAGACTGAGATGAACTACTGTGAAGAGTGCTATCGTCAGCAAATCAACGGATGGGGTTAGTTGTTCAAGAAATTTATGGACTGGTTGTCCCATTTTCGTATGATTTACGGAACATCTCGCTTATTTTTTAAGTTAGAACCTTGCGGTTTTCGCGACACCGTGCTATTTCTTGACGAAACGAAAGATACAATAATCAAATTTGCCATAGCCATCTTAGTTTGTGTGCTACTGGATGATTTTGTAAAAATTGCATTTTTAGTCATCCCCTGTAACTCTGTTATTGTCAGACATATTAAAAAAGTAAAAACTGATGTTAGATTTTTTACGTAGAGTCCAGTTGCGTACTCAGATTTTCTTTAGAGGTCACAGTTTTTGAGATATTGACATAATCTACTTTTTTTATGGGGCACTCTATATATTTTTTTAAATCTTTTTCCCCTTGTCAAGAGCTTTTCAAAAATATAGCATAGTGTATATTTATTTTTATAAATAACGTGACAAAAGGATTTTTTTCTATAATTTACATTGATAATAGTGGATAGCCGTGGATAACCATGGTAACGCAAAAAACAAAATAATTAACGTTCTGGCATTATTTAGGTATTTGATTTTTGAAGTTTTTGCTTCTCTCAAATTATTCCTGGTTACATTTTCCCAAATTTAGTGCTGATATTTATTGTTATTCGTTGTTTTTGTTTATTGTAATCGTTCTTGTTCTTGTTGTTAAAATATGGCTCGAAACCAAAAATTTGAAAACTTTGAGAAATATGATATGAATACCTGCTTCATATTATCTAATGAAAACGCAGACCAGGTCTTAGAATTCTGTCTGAACAGGTCAGTTAATCTTTACCTTAGAATTTGTATTTATTTTATATACCTATTTTGTCATATAGATATCCCGAAAGAAGACAACCCGACAGAAGAATACTTCAAAAATTAAAATTTAATCTTTGCTAACATGGATGTTTTGACAAACCTCGACCCCGAGTTTACAACAAAGAGAACGAGAAATCAAAGATCAACGTTTTAGCAGTTGTTCAAGCCACTCCTGAAACCTTCTGCTGGAAAATAGATGAAGAAACCGGTGTGTCTAAAACAACAGTGCAAAGGATTTTAAAAAAACATAAATTCAAACCGTACAAGTATATACTTGGTCATCATCTGCACCCTGGTGATGCTGAACGTAGATTGGAGTTCTGCAATTGGTTTATAAATATGAAAACTCAAGACAATAATTTTCAAAAAAAATTAATTTGGTCAGACGAGGCACATTTCACAAGTTCGGGAATTCTTAATAGACACAACTCGCGGTTTTGGAGTCAAGAAAACACCCACGTGATTTTTCCTAGAGAGCGTCAAGGCAGGTTCGGATATAATGTCTCCTGCTTTATTTTTAACAGAGAAACAGTTTACAAGATTTATGAAGAAAACCTAAACTCTAATGGGTACTTACAAATTCTACAAGAAAAAACTATGAACATTTTAGAAGATGGCTCAACTAAACGATATATTCTTCCAGCAGGATGGGTCTCCTGCCCACAATGCTAGAATAATACAAAACTGGCTAAATGAACGTTTCCCCAGGAGATGGATTGGAACAAATGGACCTGTTCGATGGCTACCACCATCACCGGATCTCTCGGTTTTGGATTTTTTTGTGGGGGCAAATAAATTAAATTAAATAAAATTTATTCAAGGCAATATGCCAACATGCAACAATTAAAAATTGCAATGGAAAATGCTTTTGCAGAATTACGAAGACAATCATTTATTTTGGAAAATGCTATAAAAAGAATTTATAAACTTTGTGAAACTTGTAGGAGACATAATGGTCTTGAACAATATTTGTGACTAATTAATTATTTTGTTTTTTATCAATGTAAATTATAGAAAAAAATCATTTTGTCACGTTATTTATAAAAATAAATATAGACTATGCTATATTTTTGAAAAGCTCTTGGCAAGGGGAAAAAGATTTAATATATATATATATGTATATATATATATAATATATATATATATATATATATATAGGGTGTCCCATTAAAAAATCTACAAATATCAGTTTTTACTTTTTTAATATGTCTGACAATAATAGAGTTACAGGGGATGACTGAAAATGCAATTTCTCCAAAATCACCCTGTAGCACAAAAACTAAGATGGCTATGGCAAATTTGATTATTGCATCTTTGGTTTCATTAAAAAGTAGGGCGGTGTCGCGAAAACCGCAAGGTTTTAACCTACAAAATAAGCGAGATACCCCGTAAAATATACGAAAATGGGACTACCTGTACAGCAGAAAAAGTGTAGGCGCTATAACGGATCCCTGTGGTACGCCCGCATTAATGCTAACTTCTTTTGAAAAAAAGCCAACTACGACACGTATTCGTCTTTTATCAAGGAAACTAGAAACCCAGTTGATGAGCGTATCATTTAACCAAAACGAGGTGAGTTTGACAAGTAAACACGTATGCCAAACTTCGTCAAATGCCTTTGAGATATCTAAAGCGACTACAACTGTTTCACCGGACTGCTCTACGTTATTGTTCCAAACTTGGGTCACATATGAAAGAAGATCACCTGTTGAACAACTATGCCTAAACCCATATTGGTGGTCACTAAGGAGCTAAATATAAATCATGAATTTATTATTTAAAATATGTCACAACTAAACAGGTACAATCTTACCATACAATGAGACTCACAATTAATAAAGCATCATTGGTGCCACTATGATCTAAATTTTCTGTAAATTAACATAGGCTTAAGGTGATATCAAACTCGGTAGATAAATAACTCAATTCGTAACATTTACTTTAAATTTATAAATTACGTTAAACTGAGTGAGTTTAATTAATATCAGAATAATTACTACCCAATGCTTAAATAGATTTTGGAAACGTAAAAGCTTAAAAACAGAATATATATATATATATATATATATATATATATATATATATATATATATTGGTCACCTGTAATCTTGGTCAGCTAGTGAAATCCATTCCCCAGAACTCCCTAAATTATACATGTTATAATGTTATCAAAGTAAGTATTGACCTAACCGTCAATACACGCTCTATAATTATACGTAGCTTAACATTAAAATAGTAAATAAACAACAGTTATTTCAATTTGTTCATCAACATAAGTATCAACGTTACTCTATGCCTTTTTTACTGAAAGCTGTTGTGATATATAATTATTAAACCTGTACCAAAGTTGTTTAAACTACTTTCTAATTCAGTATTCCTGCACATACAACTTAATAGACGTTCATTGCGACATTAGCTTTGCTTAGTTTGCAGAAAAAATACGCACATTACTAAACATCAACGTAATATCTAGGAATGGTTTTAAAATATTAATTACGTTTTATAAGCCCCTCAAAATCAAAACAGTCTGGAAACATGGATATGTGCATTAATTTCTCTATTAATTGAAAACAAATACAATTTTCTAAACGTAATTAAATTACGTTAATCGCTTATTAAAGAATTCAATAAAATATAACGTTATTTCATTGCAACTAATTTTGGCAAAATTGAGCATAATCACTCGGCTTAATTCCTTTTTTGTTAATTATTCAGTATTAACGCAAAAAATACGTAAATTGATTCTGAATAAGGAACAAAGTAAGGAAAATCATTTTTTCTATCGTTACTTTTATTCAGTCAAAAACGTAACTGCAAATCCTTTAACTATAATTAATTTTCCAGAAGCAAATCTCAGTAATTAGATGCACGTTACAATATAGAAGGTAGTTAAGCACCTGATACATTTACTCAGCCAAGAAGGGGCAGGAATTTTTTGACCAAACTTGGTAGAAAAGTTTAAATACTACAAGCATAATGTTATATTAATAATGGGTTGGTCCCCCCTGTTGGTTACACACTCCTACACTCGTGGCATCGATTCCAGCAAATGGTCGATGTCCTCTTGAGGTATTGTGCCCCAAGTAACCTGCAATTCGTGCTGTAGAGCTTGCAGCGTCTTCGGAGTCTTCTCCCGATAATGTCTAAAATATGATCGATGGGCGAAGGCTTGGGAGCTCTGGGTGGAAATGGCAAGAGATTAACATCATCCTGTGAAAGTAGGTCCAAAGTACGTCTTGCAATATGGGGACGGACATTCTGCTGCTACAAAAGTGGGTCTTCCAGCTGCTGAAGAAATGGGGGAATGTGGGGTTCTACCACCTCATCCACATATCATTAGGAGTTCATATTACCTCGGATCAATACCAAACTAGATCTACTCCCGTGTGTTATAATACCTCATACCATAATCTCTACAGTTTGGTGCACATGCCTCGCAACAGAAAATTCAACATTTCGACGTTCCGTACGTTTCCGTCTGACCCTGATACGGCTATCATGCACCCCCAAACAGAATCAGGATTCATCAGCGAACACCACCTTATGCCACTCTTCATTCCAGCGCAGTCGCAACCTACACCATTCCAAACGTTGCCGTCGATGTTGAGCCGTTAGTGGTAACACAAGATGTGGCCGATAGGATTGTAAGCCGAAATTTGTTCTTCTTCGCCCCCCGGTTCCTCTTCTACGGCATTACTGACTCTCCCCAGTCCATGCCTGGTAGCAGCGCATGAAGGCGATTTGCGATTTCTCTAAACGAAAAACCACCTTTGCGCCAACCAACAATACTACCTCTGTCGAATTCGCTTAAATGGCGGTAATTTCCACGTTGGCGCAATCTGGGTGTGATCACACCCTCAAACCAATCACAAGCGAAAACAATAAAGAACTAAACACAATCTCGCACAATACACACCTGAGAAAATTGCCGCTTGATCCATATGAATAAAATTTTAATCAATTGCTACCTTTTGTTAGTTAAACGTTTCTGTCAAGTTTGGTCAAAAAATTCTTACCCCTTCTTGGTGTAGCAATTTCCATGTCACTGAGTATATACAATTAAGTAAGACGAATCTTTGAATAATCTCTTGCCACTCACATCTTTGGTTCTGCGTAAAATTAGCTCCTGCAAAATTGACATTTATGCATATGTTACACTGGCACCAAACCATCTCCTAAATGTGACCACTCCATGTAACCAAATAATACCTAAATCACTAGGGTTGGCCGTCTAGATACGGAATAAAACAAAATTCCAAAGTTCAAAATTTCATACTCTATAAATTATACCCAGTTAGTGTATCCAAAATGGGTTGAGCACTAACAACACTTAGCAAATTGATTAAGCACTTACAACTGTTAGCCTAAGGCGCGCGGAGGAACGATTAACGTGCATTTGCTAATGACACTGCGCCTGCTAGTGTGTTTAGACGTGCTTTGATATCACCCTCGCTCAATACCCTGTTTATAACCGGGCGATGCCTTATTGTAGCGTATTCTCGCTCACCAAGTCTATTACAGAAAGTTTTCAATGCACCTTCTTGTGAAGAACCAGCGTCCTTTACGTATGCTTTTTAGAATAAATTATTCGCGGACCATCCTACATCTAAAATTTCAAAAGTTTACGCGATATTACACCACAAATAATTCCTTAATCACCGCTGACGTGTGTTTTTAAAAACCAGTAAGTTTTTGCACGTCAGAACAATTGCAACCAATCCCATAACGGCATCCCCCGTACGGTAGCCGCGAAGCCGCCCACAGATGCACCTTTATAAACCCGCGACGCGCGTGAGTAAAGGATGATGAATCGAAGTAGATTCAAGCCAAGCCGATATCCAGTAATCGATGATGAATCGAAGTAGATTCAATCCAAGCCGATATCCAGTAACCGATGATGAATCGAAGTAGATTCAAGTCAAGCCGATATCCAGTAGCCGCCCCGATTGCTTCGTGTAAGCACCGACCTGCTAATCACCGCCGAGGAGTCCATCGCGATCGTGTGATAACGCGCACTACCTCGCGCCAGGCAACCTAAAGTTTAATCCCGCACTGCAATTGATAGACACGTAAGTTGTAGAGTTATAAAATCTGACAATTTACAATCAAACACAACAGAACGTAAATAACGACGGGCTTAGTCCCCAGGAGTTATAACGTTATCCTTACACAAACATACATACAGAGCGTAACGAAGGGTAACACGTCGCGACACTACACAGAGAAAGAGCGTAACGAATAACCCACGTCGCTTGACACTACACCTAGAGGAAGAGTGCCACGAAGGGATAACCCCCACGCCGCTCGCAAACACTTGAGGGTGAACGTTAGCTACAGGGCTGTAAAGACCTACGACCTTTTGTTCTTAGTTTACCAGGTTAGACAGGCCATTGCCTACGTCTCCTGATTATCACTAAGACCCCGCTTAATACACCTACATACAATACATACAGACAAACACAATAACCACACACAGTGTCTTTAATCGCAGGAGGATATATAAAGAAACCTGTTGCATAAAATTGTATTCCGAATAACTATCGCGAAACACCTAGTGCAAGACCATTCTTAATTGAATTAAGAATATCAGCCGGAAATCAAAGCCATAGATAATATGTAAATTATCCATTATTTACCGATAGTTAATAATGTAGATCCAACCGCGTGTATATTACGATTTACCTTAAAAACTAGTAAATTCGTTTTAGTGTAACATTTTCGTATAGCGAGTATTTAGTTTACGTTAATTTGTATATAATTAAATTTAGAACGTAATCCTGTTGCTTAAATAATCTAAACGCGTTCTCCAGCTCGTTATAATTAAGTAATTGTAGTCCAGAAATCTCGCATTTGTTTACGCGAATCTTGCGCGTGTATTGCTTCATTGGAGTAGGACATACCAGCTTCAGCGCTCCAGAGTTACTAAATAATTCTAATCATGCCTTGCGCATAAGCCGAGAACGGTATTGATTTTTTCCGTACCCGAAACGATTCGAGTTCGTTGCACTGGCGCCGTCGACCAAAAACTGTATTTAAGCAACCGTCCCAGCTTCTGTAAATACAGCACCGTAACATAAATTTTACCTACTAGGTAAGGAGTAGATTAAGATAATATCTCTGTTCACAGAAACGACTACGTACCCAGTAGTAGACCGCGCCCCAGGAGAACGAGTGTGAGGAGCCGCTTTGACTAAAAGCACAAATACATTTTGAGTTGTTATTAATAACATTTCTTATATTGTTAAATTTATTTAATATACGTTTTAAAACGCTTTAAGATATTTATTTAAGGTGACAGTGTCAGCCCACTATTTAATACGAACCACACCCCGTTTATAATAAATTATAAACACGATTGAACGAAGCCGAAGCAAAATAAAACCGCGTCGGGTTACCCACCCAGAAGGCGCAAATTACAAATAACATATATCAAAGCAAGAAGGGTTGTTACATATAGCGCTTAAACTTAGGGCATTTGTTACATTCTTACGTAACAATTAGTTTTGCGTAAAGTAATCTCTTCAGCAACACAACGTAGTAACTAGTGAGTTACAATTCAGGTTATGAAATTTCGCGGTATTAACAACATGAGTTCCTTCTTTCACCACATGGTACTTAAGCCTCTTACATCTACGTTAGGACGAGTCGGAATAACAAGTTTCTTTCCACCACCAACCACTTTTTCTTTGCTCTTAACTACGTCATAATTTTCAACCCGGTAAATTTAAAGCTCACAATTCAGAAATTCATCTAGAAAACACGTCTGCCGCAAATTCAGGTTAATGCCAAAACTGCCCATGTAAAAACTTAAATTTGACATTAAAAATTTGTTACAATTAAATGGAATTTAAATTTGGTCTCGTTATAATTGCTAAAACTTTTCCTAGATTTTAGCGATAGTTCTAGTAATCATTTAAAGCTCGATAATATTGGTATAATATATCAACTAAACAGGAACATGTAATATTCCAAACACAGAACTACGCTACAGCACTTCAAATAAAAATCGTTGCACCAAACTCACGGAAGCAGGAAACATTATAAAAGATTACTGTATATAATACTATAATCCTAATTGAACGTTATTTAATATTTTCCCGGAATTTCAACAAAACTTTTTTGTATTGCACGTTGGTTAGCTTTCATCTATTCTATAAAAGTATCCTATTCATACGTATAAATTAAATTTAACAATTTTATTCTGTGTCCATATATGATTGCAGACCTCCGCTATAACTACTGCTCTACTCTTCCACGCCTTTTTTTACACAAACGCAAATTCTCCCGTGCCGTACATTTAATCTTTTGCTTTCAAAATGATTCCATGAACAGTTAAACATTTTTCTTTTTTGTTCAAATATTCTTACTAACGCCTTACACTGTATGTTGTAATGTCAGTGGCAGTGGTTCAAGAAATACCCTTTCCCTAATATACGCTCCTTCAAGCGAACTAAAAAACACGTTAATTTTACAGTTCTTTACAAATTAAGAAAATAATAGCTCTGTTGTTGATTGTAACGTATTCTACCATCCATATTCTGCTGCGCTTATAGTTCGTATAGGGAAAATTCAATGCAAAGTTCCAACATCCCTTTTAAAAATAAACAAGGAAGAATAATGTAAGAACAGTGATATTAGATTCAATTATTAATGTGAACTCGTAAACCTTTTCGAGAGTTGTGAACTAGTAATGTTAACAAACCTATATCGTGAAGAAATAAAGTAATTTAACTAAAAGCTTTAACTTCTCTTTTTGAGCGATTTGCTGAGTCGTTCGAAATATTTAAGTTCCAAATTTAATATGGATTTGTCTATTTGCGTTTGACAATCAAAGTTTTACCTACAACACACGTTTCAGTCAAACGACGCTCGACACTTTTATAATTGTTTTGAAGTCGAAGTTCAATCACTCCACTAATCATCATCTGTCACCTCAGGTAAGTAATTTTGAATTATCTAATGAGCTGTATTAATAGTTTACATGTTTGGTATCGTAGGTGTCTATCCACGGGCTGCTGGTTATTGTAAGTGCAACGCTGATGGCGAATTCACTTGATTTCGTTCCGTATTTAAAGCCTTTGTTGTTAACCTATAAGGACCTCACGGGTATCAGTTGTTCAGATTCGATTGAAGCCACAAGTGGTATAGCCTTCTCTACCTTTTGTTGTCGGACTGTGTGTATTAGTGTGTGCGATGTGTACGTTCTGCGTATCTGTGTGTGTGTGTGTGTGTGCTTGAATTAAGCTATTAATTGTTGTTATTCGTGACTAATAATAATTTGTTATGGATTATATTGCCGAGATATAATCAAATGTTATCGCATTACTCCAACCAAGAGATAATTTTTACTGGACCTCTTATCTTATCTAGTCTCTTTATTATTTATAAGTTAACGCAGGATCTATCTGGGAATTGTACCTACCCTCTTTCCGCAGATTAGTCGCCTTCGATACTCATCTGTAGCTCGATTACAGAAAGGTAAGTTCTACTTTTGTTGTTAGTTCTAAATGACACCCACATGCACAACACCACACACAGACACACTGGAAGCTCACACACACACACACACACAACAACACACACACACACACACACACACACACACACACACAACACACACGTACACACACACACACAACACACACACACACACACACACACACACACACACACACACACACACACACACAACACACACATACACACAGATACACACACACACACACACACACACACACAACACACACACACACACACACACATCACACCACACACACACACGCACACATCACACACACACACACACACACACAGCACACACGCACACACACACACACAGCACAACGCACACACACACACACACACGCACACACGCACACACAGCACACACGACACACGCACACACACACACACACACACACACACACACACACACACACACACACAGCACACAGCACACACACACACACACACACAGTACACACACACACACACATCACGACACACACAGACACACGACACACGACACACGATACACGGACACACACACAGACACACACAGACACACACACACACACACACACACGCACACACACACACGCACACAGACACAGCACACACGCACACACCACACACCACACGCACACACCACACACACACACACACACACACACACACACCACACGCACACCATACACACACGGACACACGGACACACACACACACACACACACAGCACACACACACACACACACACACACACACACACACACACACACCACACACACACACCTAATTAATTCCAATAAAATTCCATTACTGAATATAGCATGTCTGAAACCTTGTTTTTTATTAACTGAAACATCTTAGGTATAAAATTTGTAAGGAAAACGTTGGCGTGAATTTATAATTGGTATATATAAAAGTGTAATAGTATACCTTAAAGCTAAATTAATAAATGTTATTAACTAAGTGAATTCAAAGTAACTACCGAATTTCAGGTCGATTTAAACAAAGCTAGGCCAAACATAAATATATTTTGAAATGACATTAATATTTTTAATTAATTTTTATGTTATTTATATATTAGTTGGATTAAGTGTTGGTTTGTTAGAGCATTGACTAGTAGTTGTGAATTGGAAACCTGGCGTACGCACTTTAGATTCTTAAGGGTGCCATATAAGTTAATGCTCCACTTACAAAAGGAAACTGTCTAGTATACTCACAGTTCGTTTCTTTGTAGTAGGTCTTCAACAATTTTATGTATGTGATAAATTTTTCGATTACTATTTTAATGGACATTGATGGACTAGAAGTTTACGTAACACCTACCTTATATGTACATACTTTATTTTGATATCTGCTACATAACAATTAGACGCGTAATTCACTTTGTTTTTGCTTTATAGTACACTCGCTTAAATTGAAAATGAATTTATTTGAACTGTGCATATTCCAGCTTAGCGTTACATGTATTATCAGTAATTGTGCAAAGTCGTACATATATGTCACATCTGTTTGAGGTAGGATTAATAACACACACATAAATATTTAACAGTTTAATTATATTTCTTTTATTTGACGTTCATCCCTTCAGATGCGCACATACGTCGGTCATATCGGCCAACTCCCTTTAACTTCCGACAGTCATGCCAACTTTCGTGCGAATATACACTAAGACTAAGCTACATAACAATATGTAAATATATAATATTTAATTTTGTTATTTTTGACAGGTATTCTGTCGCATGTGTCATGTTTTCCTAGTGTCTCTATTGTTATAAGTAAGTCTAGTGCGTAGATTAATTGCTTAAATTTGAAGCTACGCCCTATAAAACCTAATTTCATTGTGAACCGTTTAAAGTTTATAGAGGGATCGTCACGGTATTCAGTCTGATCTGATTTAAATCAGTACGTTAATTTTGCAATTAAACTAAACCAATTCGTGTATCACACTTGATACATAATTGTTAGCTTTAAAACTTCAAAATTGAAACTTGGTGCCACTTTTTGGTTTAGTGCAGTTGGTCATTCTGTCAGGGGTCGGTCACTTTCGAGGAAGTCCGATTGTATTCGCTCTCTTTATAAACAATTTTATTTTTGAGTGGTTGGAAAATAAAAAGACGCTGTCGAATATTTATGAAAAATTTCGTTTAATTATCTGCCAGCCTAATAATTTAGGTGTCGGATACCAGAGAAAGAAATGCCAATCATTCCAAGATAATTACTTTCACAATTTATTTTTTTATGACCAAGATAAACTTTGAAGAAAATTTTTTTCTGTGACATTGGTCTGTGCATGGCAATTTTGTTTCTAAAATAGATCAACAAGGAAACTGAGCGTTCCTTAGCGCTAATTTTGAAGAATTGGCTCAAAATCAAATCGGAAATAATGAGCCTATCTTTGATAACATTCATCAACCTCCCAATAAGCCCCTACAACGGGTGCAGGGTGCACCTGCCAAACCTGCTGAACCTTTTAATTTAAATAACCTGATGACAGCTATGATGCAACAGAACACTTAAATGATGCAACAACTGTTACTTAAGCAAAATCAATTTAATAATGTTCGTAATTACATTATGCCGGACTTTCCTAAAACTATATCAAACTTTAGTGGAGAAGATTTATCGGTTAGAAAGTTATGGCTGGATAATTTAAACAACGCTGCCACCCTATATAACTGGCCACAAGAATTCTTGCTCGAAACTGCTAAACGCACTTTGTGTTGCTAGCCACTGGTACCAAGTTAGAAGGTCAAGTATTAGAAATTGGGCTGAGTGTAAAGAACAATTTAAAAATACTTTTATTCATGACAAAAACATAACCATGCTATGGAATCTTATGTCGTCTCCAGCTCAGGGAACTTGTGAAGATGTCACTTTGTACTTTTACAAGAAATTAAAATTATGCAACCAATTAGGCCTTACGTTTGATGAAACCAAGGAGCATATAGCAATAGGAGTGGTTTCTAGGGAAGTTGCTTCTATAATTATGACTAAAACTCATTTAGATCCTGATGATTTGTTTAAGGATATGACCACATACGATAGAATAGCTGCAGAGAGGAGATAAAGATACCCGATTTTAAGAAAACCAATTCAACACCCGACACTATACATAGCCAAATACAAAGCGTTAAACCAGAAATTACTGAAGGTAGTAACGCGAGAGTTGCTAGTCAGGGATTTTCTCAGACCGCACGGAGAAAATTCCTTCGTCCCAAGATTGAAAGAGATTTTTGTTTCATCTGTGGAGATTTAAATCACCGTTATATGAATTGTCCAAAAAGAAATGTGAATGACACAACTAGCAATGTCGTACAGCCTTCTTATTTTGTACCCTGTGCCGTAAGTTTTGATTTTTCTGATTATGTGGAGAACAATACTATCCATAGGTAAAATCTTGTGGCCCTCTTGGATCCAGGTTCACCTATAAGTATTATAAAGAATACTTATGTCACATCTTATGTTCTTTATGTGGGATTATTGTTTCACAGGAATTAAAGGCTCGAAACTAAATATTCTTGGTATGTTTCAAAAAGATGTTTCGATAAAGGATTTTATGGTAACTATCAATTTTTATGTTGATCTTATTGAAACAATGACCCACTTCGCTATTTTAGGACATTTAATTAAGTTGTTGTGATGGTACTGTTAAAATTGAAAAAGAAAATTTCTTGTTGTGATAATAAAAAACGACGAACAACTGATCCACATAAACAGAAAATTGTCATTCAAGAATAAGCAGATGATGATGAACTTGTTTACAAATCGATCCTGATGTTAATTATAAATTTAAAATTTCCCTGATCCCTAATCGCACTCCATTATTCTTTAGACCTAGACGATTATCACAATTTGAGAGATTAGAGGTTACAAAAATTATTGATGAAATGTTGGTAAACAAAGTTATTAGAAAAAGTAATACAGTAGTCACGCTGTTATAGTTGAAAAAAAGAATCAAAATTCATTACGACTTTGTATTGATTACAGGGAGTTAAATTAATATACATTGCGAGACTCCCTCTTCCTATGATCGAGGATCAACTAGAGTGTTTGCATAACTCGAGTGTGTACTCCTTGTTGGATCTAAAAAGTACGTTTCAACATGTTTTTGTTGAGACTCTGTAAAATATACGTCATTCGTTATACCCATGGGACAGTGCGAGTTTTTGAAGAGGTTTGAAAATCTGTCCGGGTGCATTTATAACGTATATTACCATAATTTTTAGGGATCGTTCAGATCAAACTAAAATAGCAATTTACATTGACGTTATCTTGATAGCTACCACTACAATGAAAGGAAATTTTAGGTTATGTTTTGATCTACTGGTAAAAAACAAATTAGAGCTGCGGTTAGATATTGTTACTTTTTATATGATGAGATTATTTATCTGGGCTATAAGCTAAATGCAGAAGAAGTTAGCCCTAGTGATGAGCATGTTGATGCTATGTATACTTAACCACCCTATTCCGAGGAATACTCATGAGCTACAAAGATTTATTGGCTTAGCCTCATATTTTCGAAAATTTATCCAGGGTTTCTCCGTTATAACAGCTCCACTGTATGATTTAATAAAAAAACAGCTGAGTGGAAATTTGTGGAAATGCTTTTGAAACTTTAAAACAGAAACTTTCTGAACAGCCAGTTCTTTGTATTTATTCTCCTAAGGTAGAGACGGAACTCCACTGTGATGCTAGCAGTCTAGGTTACTGTTCTATACTTTTGCAGAGACAGAAAGACGGTTACATGCATCCAGTGTTCTTCTTTAGTAAACGAACTACATCTACAGAGTCAAAATACTGTTCTTACGAACTTGAATTTCTTTGCATTATAAATTCACTAAAAATGTTATACTTACCTCGATGGAATTCCCTTTAAAATAGTGACCGACTGTGACAGCGTTCGTTTAAATGAATAAAAAGATGGGTAATGTATTTATAAAGCTTTTAGTACACTTTTGAACGTCGCAGTAATAGGAAAATGACTCATGTTGATGCTCTGAGCAGAGCTCATAGGGTTCTTATTGAAGATAACACTTTGAATAAATTTTAGGTTTAAAACAGGATCAGTATATTAAGGTTAAGGTAATAAAAATCAGTTGTTAACAAGTGAGTCTCCACTTTATCAATTAAGACATGGAATTGTATATAGGAAGGAAATAAACAAATTACTATTTTACGTTCCGGGAGAAATGGTTAGAAATGTTATTCAAACGAGCCGTGAGGCATTGAGACAGATGGGCTGTGAAAAGGTAATAGAATATATAAAACAAACGTATTATTTCCCTTGTATGAAAGAACAAGTTAAAACTTACACCCCTAACTGTTTGAAATGTATAATTTATTCGCCAACGTATGGCACTAAAGAATACTCCATTTCTTACCCTCCACATTGATCATCTTAGACCTCTCGAAAGGTCAAAGCAATTTTTAGACATGTTTTAGTTGTAATAGATGCCTTCACAAGGTTTGTCAGATTGTTTCCATGCAAAAAAACCATTAGATATTTAAAAAGTGACTTTTCGATGTATAGTAGGCCCAAAAGCATAGTAGCAGACAGAGGAACATGTTTTTCTTCAGCAGAGTTCAAAATATTTGTAGATGATTATGATATTAATTAGTCCTTATTGCCAAGAGGCAATGGTCAGTGCGAAGTAGTAAATAAATCCTTAGCGCCAATGTTGGCTAAGCTCTGCAAGTCCACAGACACTTGGGATAAAGCCCTTCATGAAGCCGAGTTTGCTTTTAACAATATAGTGAACTCTAAATCAAAGGAAGCACCAAGTAGAATATTGTTCGGGATTTTACAGTATGGGGTAGTAAGTGACAGACTAAGGGAACTATTACAGTCTGATACAGGTAACAGAGGTTTAAAAGGAATTAGAGAACTTGCTGAACAGCAAATGAAGAAAAAGCAAATGTACAGTAAGGAATATTATGATCAGAGACATAAAGTAGCAAGAAAGTATTCTGCAGGAGACTACATCATAGTCATAGTTACCCTAATGCTAATAAAAAGCTCATCCCAAAATTTAAAGGTCCCTACATAATAAGAAAAGTTCTCACGAACTACCGATATATAGTACAAGATTCCCCTGGTTTTCAAATTACTCACGCCCCATATGAAGGCACCATAGATGCCGATCATATGAAAGTGTAAAGTACGCCAATCAGTCAATAAATTTCCCATTATTCCCTTATTCTTAGTACTTACTACCCTATTATGACAATTACCTACATTTGACTTATTTTATTACATGCAAGAAATCATCATCTTAAATATTTCAGATTTCATTAAACAATTCTGTAACTTTATAACACTGTTTAGAAATTTAAGTTAGCCTAAGATGTGCAGTGAAGTGATTTATTTTTCAGGATTTTCCGAAGACTATGAATCTATTAAAAGTTGAATTTTTGCTATGAGAATTTACATTAAAAATCTGAGTCACATGGCTTGACTCACGTTTCTGTCATTTTATAGATTTCTGTGTGAAATTGATATTTATGTCACCTTATGGATCTTTGTTTGAATTTATGTTCTGAATGTCTGATGCTTTGAGCGTATGTAATTTATGATACTTTGCAAAACTATGGAAATTTTATGTTTAGGCCTAATGTAATAATCTGTATGACGTTATGTAACTTTATGAAGATTACGTTTTAGAAAGTAAGTTTTTGTAAGCTAATATTATATTTGTTATTTCGGACGCCGTTGAGATCGAGGTCGATCTGCGTGTCAGGTTTGCCGAGCTGTTAGCTTCAAAACTTCAAATTTCAAACTTGGCGCCACTTTTTGATTGAATGCAGTTGGTCCTTCTGTCAGGGATCGGCCACTTTCGAGGAGGTCCGATTGTATTCGCTCTCTTTATAAAAAATGTCGTATTTGAGTGGTACTAAAATAAAAAGACGCTGTTGAATATTCATTAAAAATGTCGTTTAATTATCGGCCAGGATAACATAATTAGCATATAAAGTGATTAAATGCTGTTCCTTGCTGCTGCAGGTCTGTTCTTTAGATATCATATTTTCTTCATATTTTAACATTTTAATTATGTATTAATTAAAGTTGTTTATCGTGACTTTTACTTACTTATCAACAACGGATTCTTTAAACTAGGCTACTTCAATTTCCTCACGCATTCAAGTGCCCTCTATTCTATATTATATGAATTTCTCGTTCTTCTTTTACGTGAAATTATAAGTTGCGAATTACAACCATGGTACCAACCTGGCAAATTACATAAACAAGTTTTTATTCAATAATAGCTATATATCAAGGGAGCTATAAGGGTGTTATTTACCGAGGGCAACGGATTAAAATCTCAAGGGACGTTAGTTCCGAGGGATTGTAAGCTGCCCGAGGTTATTAAATGTATCACTCACGTGATAGATAAATAGTTTTATTTCATATTTCAATATAAATGAAATATGAAAACGAAGCTTTGTTGGTTATTAAAATTAAATGAACATTTAAAAATTAAGTAGGCATTGTTACCATGGATATATCAACTGACAAGCTTGCAAATATTTGTCACAATACATTAGAGGGAGTTACAGATCTATAATTCCCTTCTATAACTCCCTAGGGAGTTATGAACATGTTTACAGTTACGATAACTAAGGGTTTACTTGTTTATAATGTATTGGTATGAAATAAAGAATATTATACACTTAAGTTATTCTATATTTGAATAGTTGAAACACCACAAAGAGCAGAGGAAGTCTAATCTACTTGAAAAGCTGATTAAAACCAATATAGAACCATATGAAACATGTTTTTGAGTACATTTTTGGTTTATTTGTAATAAGAATTATGTTTATTCACAATTAGTTGTTAAGATACCGTTTTTTTAACCATTTAAAGGTTGAAAAGTGAATGATTCTACGGGTTTACTTTAAGCAGTCAGTAATAACAAACAGTAATGAGATGCAGCGATCAGTAATGGACCACTTTCCAACCTATGGGGGAGCTACTATCCATTTGAACTGTCAATGTCAAATTGACAACTTGCCAATTTTAATAAAGGGTCAAGAGTATGCAACCATTCTTTCTCACGTGTGTAGATGGTGAGTGAACGCAAGCAATAGGTGGAAACAAACAACACGTTTTCTTTAATAAGCATATTTAATAAGTGAACTATGGATAAGAAGTAACGACAAACCAATAGAAAAATAGTAAGCATAACATTTATGGCTTCTCATTAAAGTAAAAATTAAAAGTCACATTGTCACCACCTTGAATATTAAACGAGAAGCCGTGATGGATGTGTTCCAAAATGGTTTGATTTGAACTGTATAATGCTGCTTGTTCTTTAGTTGTGAATAAAATCGTATACAAATCTGGATAAAAGTACCATTCACCTGTCTCGAGCACTTGTTCAGCTCGAGGCTTCGTCTCTCGGTGTACTATACTTCTCCGACAGGAATGGAACACTTTCCGCCTCGGTGTGTAATGTACTATTATTTTTTATTATTTAATATTAAGTTTAAAATGAACAAGATGGAGTTTCAAGTTTATTTTGTTCTAAATTAGTGTTTTTATTCAATTAGTAAACATTATTCGTATGTAAATATGAATCTTATAACATAAATTCATTTAATTAATAATAAAGCTACGATACTAGAAATGATTGAAGATAAATTCCAAACTTATTAAAGCAGTTTGTGTAAATATCACATAAATCATATGTTCAAGTCAAAAATAAGTTTATTGAGTAACATCTAATTCTATTAAATAGTTTTCAAAAATATAAGTATAAATTACTATTCACGTCAATAATAAAATTGAAATCCAATTCTGAAATGTGAATGATAACGAACCGTCACAGCTAAAACCTTGATTGACGTTAGTTTAGGAGGTATGAATGGAGGAACCACTTGTAAATAAAATTAATATGAAAATGGATAACTTTCTTATGAAATCAAAAATTTAAAGAGCGTCTGAAAAGCCATCTTTTGTTTAATAAAAGCTACGTATCAATTTTACGCATAACTTTTGCGTACTATTATAATTTTGCAAAAATATGTCCAACGGCGACTACTTCCTAGGGCGGATTCAAAAAATTGATGCAAAATTAAAAATTATTATAAATTTTATTAAATACATAAATAAAAAATTTACCTCGAGTAGGATTTGAATATACGACGTGTACTCTGCTAGAGTACCCGCTAATGAACTGCACTATCGAGATACAAGGATTTATATAAATGCATAGTGAATTTTGAGAGCTTTACAAATTAAATAGTAAAAATTAAGTATGCTTAAATTACCCCTTACAACTGTAAGCAATCACTGGTGTATACAGTTTGTATTAAAGAGTTTAAGTGCGCTTTTATTACTGAAAAGGAAAGAGATGCAATGGGCAATAATCAATCAAATTTCTATGAGATTGGAACATTTTTATACAGCACTCTGTTTTGGATATATTATTACTGGTGTAGTAACGTGGGTGTGTTCAGAAAAAGAAACATCACATTGGATTACTTTTATCAATTAAGTAAGAGATTTTATATCTCTTTAAATATTCTTGAGACAATGGCGTGCTGATATAGGTTTAAATTTTTTAATTTATTATTAATATACTTAATTCATTAAATGATTGGTCAGTGGCAGTGTCAGCGTCAGTGTCAGAGCTTGACCACGAATTTGAACGCATATAGTTTAATAAGCTAGATTACAGGTGTAATGGACAAAATTAATAATTCGACAAAAAACTAAAAAATATTGAAACAGGTTTAAATTGAAAATTGTTCGTTGCGCCTGCTATAGGGCAAATTACTACAACTCACATAAGCAATAATCTTTGTACATTTCAATATATTTCATGTTTCCTAATGTCGCAATTAAAGTACCAAGGACTTTTACATATTACGAAAATGTAAACTTTCACCATTAACACTCATAATAAAATACTTATCTTTTTTGGGATTTAAAACATTTAATGTTTTAATTTCTCAACTTTGACAAAATTGTTTACATCTTTAACAATGTTTAACAAACATTACTACTGACGAAGATAACTGTAAGTGTTATCGAAACGTTTAGATTGTATAATTTAAAGTACACCATTAAAAAATCCCAAAAAGATAAGTATTTTATTACTTTTACGTATTGTCATGGATTATTATTAATTTAGCAATGTTCAGCTTCGTAGTACCATACGACATATATTGAGACACAAGAGAAGGTATTTTATTTTTTTAAAATAAAAACTTAACCCTTAACAAGTAAACCCCATCGCAGAATATCACATAGCGACCCTACCAGTCATAAACGTACCCAGTGTGATTTTAAATTTTAAAACAGTGTAATGGGCGCTAATCAACCTAAGGAGGAAGCAATAATAGCACAAGCTGGAAACAATGGCGGCCAAATAAGTACAATTACCACCAACGAAATTTTGTGCATGACATTCTTTGGAATTTTGGCGTTAATAATTGTGGTATTTATTATAAGACCCCTGAAACAAGCGCTGGAAAAGAGAAATCGCCGTGAAATCGTGAGAAACCGCGGAAATTCAGCTTAAAATAAAATATGTGCAATAAAATTAAAAGAAAAATAATTATGAATAGTAATAACATGGATGATAAATAAATAAAATAGAAATAATAAAACGTTGGGGTGCTTAGTGAAACTTAATAATCAAGAATAAATTAATAAGCGGATTAACCTGTAGTAAAGGTGTAGTGCAATTTAAGGTATGGTTCGGGTAGTGTGTTTAAAATTTTGGAAAATATCGGTGGCATCATCGGGTTTTAAGCGGTCATCAGACCAGGAAGTTTGATTCTCGATCAGAGGAAAATAACATCTAAAGAAACCGTAATATTAAGAATTAAGCTATTGTTAGTCTTAAGAGGGTGAAAAAAAGGAGATGTTAAGTTTTGAATCATAAATTGGTAAACTAATGTTCTTAGATATTTATGTGATTAAATTAATGTTTTTTATAGAAACCTTACTAAAGAAAACCAGGCCCAGATAAGAAGCAGAATTCAAAACTGCCAAATACGAATTATCGCAGAAACTTTCAAAAAGGGCAAAGTGGTGCAGAAAATATTGCTCAGTTAATTACGGCAATTCGAAAAACTTTAGAAGACAGGTTGACAGATATTGATAGCAATCCCGAAGGGGAACAAAATTTAATTTAAACAAGATGTTCGGAAATTTTGATTTGAACAAGATCGTCCTTGTTGCCCAGAATGGACGGTAGTGACAACTGTACGATCCAATTAATTGATTGTCTAGAATTGTGTGACGCTTTATTAACAGCAGAAGGTAAAAATTGCTTACTAATTACCTTTTTGAGGTTAAATTATCTCCAAGCGGCAAAGCTACGTTTGAAAGAGACGTCTAATTCTAACAATAAATTAATTGCCGACATGAAAACGATTTGTTAACGAAGAAATTAGCAGCCTCCTTGTCACTTCAACTGCATAGGATTCAGGAAAATAACCAGTCAGTTGAAAAATTTGGCAAAATATTGAAGAACTTACGGTAAATTTTATTATTGCGCAAGCATACGGTAACCATAATTCTGTTGACGTTTTATGGAATTCTAATGAGAAAATGATCATCATTGCATTTACAAATGGCTTTCGGGATGACAATTTAAAAACAATAATTAAGGCTAGATATTATTCAGCACTGCGATGCAATATGTGGAGCCTAGGACGAAGAGAAATATAACAAACCTTCAACCTCTACCAATGTGCAATCAGTACCAAAATTTCAGTAGTAGTGACTAACATTTCTCCAATACATATAATAATCGGGGAAACGGTATAGAGGGTAACAAAGTAATACGCGGGGTAATTATAATCGAGGACGCGGCGGTACCCAACAACGCGGATTTTTTTATGCAAAACAATCCAATGAATCCAAAAGTATTAGTAATGGTGCAGAACCAACAGACTTGTAAACGTGAGGTATGACAAAAATGATTTATATTTTCTAGTTGTTACGGTATAAACTGGCAGTAGAACGGAATAACAGGTAAAGTTTGGGTTGGGCGACTAGCTCGGTGGTTGTGGTAGGTACGGTGTTACTTAATTTTGCACTCACTGGAATAGTTTACCTTAAATAAGACATAAAACCGAAAAGGACGCCAGAGTACTTGGAGTGACACAATCTGGGTTGTAATTCCCAATTACTTAGGTTCACAGCTCGCTTAAACACTCAAATAACTCGCTTACCTGAATTCAACCACAGGTGGTCCTGGGACCAGCAGATCTTCGCTATACCTGAAAGTCTACAAATAATATCGCACGTTTATTTAGAAATAACTAGGTGCCGCAAATTCAGTCACTAATCTGATAAAAAAAACAATACTGTCGTTACGTTACGTCACATAAATCTGAATTTCTATGAAATCATCCTTCCAAAAAAAGTAAATCACTTTAATTCAATTTACAACTACTTGAAATTATATCAATCACTGACACATCTTTCGTTAAACGTTACATAACAATTAAATAATCAATTACCTTTCGAATGTAATTACTTTAATTAGAATATACAAAGAAATATTGACGCTAATTTCTAGGGTAAATAGAATATTGAAAAGTAACGATAGTTTGATCAGTAAACATGTGTCCGAAAATGTCTCCTTAAGAAGATACGGCCCTGTAAAGGTGGCCCCAAAATATATATATATAGATACTATATGATATATATATAGTATATATATATATATATATATATATATATATATATATATATATATATATATATATATATATATATATATATATATATATATATATATTATGAATAAACTTCCATCCAGATACTTACACAATCGTTACACTAAATTTTCTTCCTGTACAAATTGAATCATTTCGTTTATTTAAAATGCAGTGATACTAGCTAGTTTCAAAGTCTGCTTTACTAAATTACTGTAAGTATTACTCCTATGGCAAAATAACAAATGGTTATAACAAATAATCCACATTCCCCTTTCAACGCAATCGTCACATAACATTTTGGTACAAATTAGTCAATATAACAAATCGAAGAACCGATATAAATTTGGATTATAACACTGGTGAAGATGCCCGAATTAAAAATTTAACTTTATTTTATTAAAATTGTCAACCAAAGCGTCTATGATATCATCCAATAAATTTGTTACACTTGTAGTATTTATTTTGAAATTTAAGTAATCCGATACCCTGTGTTCATTTACTGTATTTGGTACAAATTAAAATAGATAGCACTAAATATTTTAATACTTCAATTATTTTATTTTTAAGTCATTGTCCCTTAAGTAGAACATCGTTTGGCACACGATGCTGCAGCTGATTAGGAATTATTCATACAAATTGATTGAGTTACGTGATTAATTCAAATTTGTCAATGGTTAAAGGTCAGAGATGGCTTTAATAAAATTAATGAAGTTAAAAAGTTAAATAGAACTTTATATGAATCGATAGATTTGGGTGACCTTAAAATATTATTATATCAGAGGATTTAAGAAATAAATTATAAAACGGATTTTATTAGCAGTAGCATGTAATGATAAATGTAATTCTCTTATTAGATTAAATATTAGTAACCTTTGACAAATTCATTACTGAATTTATATTTAAACTAGTTTACACAAAGTGACATTGAAAAACTTGTTCCACAAGTTAAATTAAAGGCATCTTACCTAATCTGGACAGGATTAATTTCATTAGAAATTGCCTGTAATTGTATCAATAACTGATATTGATTTGAGTTTTGAGCTTCCTAAATGTAAAATTCAAATTAATTAATTGTTTTTTGTTGTTTGTCAAAATTTAAACAATTGATGTTGAATGTAAAATATAATTAGAGCATTTTAATCATACATTAAAGAGCTAGTCTCCGTAAATAATTAAATTTTTTAATTTATTCAACACGCTATAAATTTGTTGTCAAAGTTACATTACAAATTGTCTCACAATGTGTCGGCATAGAATTCTCGTTTCATTACAGTTTGGTGCCCAACCCGTACGGGTCGAATTGCTTGAGTCATTACAATTTGCCGCCCAATGAGATGGCGAAATATTAAATAACACCTTACGTCTTAACTTCTCTTTTTCTTGAACGAACGTTAAGAAAGTTTCAACACAAGGAATGTAGTATGTAAACGGCCTAAATCATAACCAGGTCAACGTTGAATATAGAAAAACTTTATACATGTAATATTAACCAAACCGCGGCCCACTGTATTCATCCAAGTAAATAATTACAAAAATTTGAATGTGTTGAAGTTGGTAATTATCAATACAACATACAGGTTTTAATATCGTTTAAACGTAATAAATGTAAGAAACTTAATCAAGTACAACTTTGTATTTTAACACTGCAGACTTTCACATGCCATTTTTGAATCTAATTGTACATTAATTTAATAATACTTCTCTATTGCTTAAAATTACATACATAAATACAGTCCGTCTAGAAAGTATCCAGAATTTTATATTTTTCTAATTTATATATATATATATATATATATATATATATATATATATATATATATATATATATATATATATATATATATATATATATATATATATATATTACAATGAAGTGGTGTAGGTAATTGTATAAGGTGTAAAAAGTGTTTTAATAATATAATAAAGAAATAAGTGTAAAAATGTTCTCCAAAACAAATTGTTAAACTAACTAGAGATACGAACGATTCAACACAAATAATGCCTTTGACTCAGTCGGTTGATTAACGTAGGGTGGTTCAATTTTTTAATTTGCTTAATTACCACAATTTATGCTTAAATTATTTCCACTTAACATAAATAATAAAACTGAAATGTAACACTAATAAAAATGATCTCGGACGCCAAGTTATTTGTTAATAATGCTCGGAATAACTAAACCGAGGTTTACAATAAAAATTTTATCGAAATGTAAAAAATAAAAATATATACAGACTATGTTTATTAACAGTTAAAATTACATACATAAATACAGTCCGTCTAGAAAGTATCCAGAATTTTATATTTTTTCTAATTTATATATATATATATATATATATATATATATATATATATATACATATATTATAATGAAGTGGTGTAGGTAATTGTATAAGGTGTAAAAAGTGTTTTAATAATATAATAAAGAAATAAGTGTAAAAATGTTCTCCAAAACAAATCGTTAAACTAACTAGAGATACGAACGATTCAACACAAATAATGCCTTTGACTCAGTCGGTTGATTAACGTAGGGTGGTTCAATTTTTTAATTTGCTTAGTTACCACAATTTATGCTTAAATTATTTCCACTTAACATAAATAATAAAACTGAAATGTAACACTAATAAAAATAATCTCGGACGCCAAGTTATTTTTTAATAATGCTCGGAATAACTAAACCGAGGTTTACAATAAAAACTTTATCGAAATGTAAAAAATAAAAATATATACAGACTATGTTTATTAACAGTTAAAATGATAGGGTTAAATAAAATATATCTTAAAAATAGCCTTAAATTATTAAAAAATTATTAAACAAGTACCTGTTCGTAAAATTTTGCAATCATAAAATGAAAGCGTACATAAAAATAGAATTAAACGTACTTAAATTGTAATTAAAATAGAAAAGTAAAAGCAATAAAAGTGTAACTCAAAGTAAAAAAAAAGAAAGTGCCTGCAAAGAGCAAATGTTTTAATTTTTAGTATAATGCGTTAAAATATATCTTACCATTAAATCAATGGCACTTTTCACAAAATTTAGGTGGAAACCCAAAAAATATGGCTTCCTGCATCTACAGCGTACCGCAAGAAGTGAACAAAATGGACGCCTAGAATATCAGACGATGTGGCCGTGCGCGAAAAGATTTGCTCAAAAAATTAAGTCAACGATGACGCGTTTCGCAAACATATTGAGAAGAAAAAGATAATTTAAAGAAGTGAGAGTACGAACCTTTAAGAGGATATGCACTTAAGTTACACCAAAATGCAAATTAAGTTGCCTACCTCATACTTACAAGTCATTAATAAATAAAATTTTCGTATATTTACAACTAAACGAATGAAGAACTAAATTGCGGTATATTTTAATACAACTCAAAATGGGTTGTTATATATATATATATATATATATATATATATATATATATATATATATATATATATATATATATTGTCCCGATAATAGACTGTGGCCAAAATTGCATGACATCATGTGTCAAATATTGTTGATTGTCAACAGACAATTATTTTTATTATGAAAAAATGTCGCAAGTAGAAAAAAGAAAAGAGGTAGAATATTTGTACAGAAAAGGTTTTCGAAATGTTAAAAAATTAGTGCAATTGACTGAACTAGGAAAAAGTGCAGTTTATGAAACAATCAAGAGGATAAAAAATGGCACAGATATGGGCATAAACCAGTTTCGGGAAGACCGCGTAACAATGGCGGAAACAATTTGAACGCTTTAGCGGCATTAGGACGACAAAATCCCGGCCTAGGGTTTCGAAAATTGTCTAACAGGTTTGCAAATCAACGAAAAATAAAAGTGTGTCTGGAAACCGTTCGCATGTCACTGAAAAGACAAGGCTACATATCAAGGACACCAAAGTAATCCCTGTAATGACACCCCTACAAAGACAACAAAGAATAGATTTTTATCAACGTTTTCAAGAAGATAATTTTGGTAAAGTTATTATATCATCAAAAGAAAATGTTACCATTCAAATTTCCAAATTTTACACAAAAATAATGGTTTGGGGAGCAATATCTCAGCGTGGTGCCACCTCTCTGTATAGTTGATGGCACTGCTAATAGTGCAAAATATAGTGACATTCTAAATGGTTTTCTTCTCATGCTTTATATCCAGAGGGGTGGCGTTTTCAACAGGATAATGTAGGATGCCATACTTCTGCCTATACTTAAGCTTGGATGCAAGAACATCAATTGACAGCAATTCCGTGGCCAGCAGTTTCACCAGATCTTAGTCCCATTGAAAACATTTGGGGACTAATGAAGATTGAAGTTGAATGAACAGTGCGACGAAATAAAGATTTGCTTCGGTCAGTTTTACAGGCCTGGAACACCATCACCGAACATTATGGCGGTGACCTAGTTTCGGGTATACTTCGACGTTTAGTTAAGTGTTTAGGCTTAAATGGAAGATGTATAAGTAAATGAGAGGAATTATTTGCTGTAATTTTATAATTCAAGTATTAAAAATATATACCGAATAAGTAAAATTGAGCTTACTTTTTTCCGGATACTTTCTAGTGTCTAGTAGTGACTTTTTGTAGGACTACGCATGTTTCACTATAGGCTAGTTGTAAGCTATTATTTAATTCCATAACATCTGTCCAAATTACCTAATTAGTTCTATTGCTTATTCTTTCGCCACTTCTGTCGATCTAAAGCTAGAGAATTTTGTTTTATGCAAAATATGCGCTTTTTTTAATGTAACAAATTGTATCCAAGCACAAAAGTTTATTTTAAATCATAAAACTATTTTATGTACCAACAATTTATGCAATTTTAATAAGAATAAAAATTTTAGTAATTCTAACCCTAATTTCTAATATTGTAACATACAATTTGCTTCTAAAAGCTATATTTCAGTTATAAATTATGTGTTTTATATTCAGCGAGTTACCATAGCGTAAAATTTGGAAGCGTATCTTCTACAGAATTTTATGCATGAAATATTCACTTTTAAAAATATTCCTGTTTGTTCAATTTGGCATTAATTTATAATGTAATTTTAGATACCATTTTATGTGCAAGCACTAAAATTGCAAGAATTGTGTTGCGCATCATGCTACTCAACAATTCTTGATATCTTCTGAGCTTTTATATAAACGAATGGATTGTCGCAACACGAATTACCGATTTGTCAGTTCGCTATAAAAGGTGTGATCACGAAACGGCAAAGTAATCAATACTTGAGAATGTTCCTGTACATTTCAATTTTGAACTTCCCAAACTCTACAACTATTAAAATGAAGGGTGCGCTTGCACGACTGATTATTTTTCACATAGACACATCAAATCAAAACGTAGATTAAATAAACCACCGAAGAAGTCTTCGATAAGTAATTGATTTACATCAAAAATATTCCTAATTAGCGTCTACTGCTTGTAAATAAAAAGTACGAAAATGGTTCGATAAATAGACAGGTATAGACCGGTAACCTGGCCAGCGCGATAACCGGACCTGAAACCGAAACCACTGAATTATTTATGGGGGACATATGACGTCATAATTTAAAAGAATTGCATCAGAGAATAAATGTAGCTAGTAACGGAATTAGACGTTCCGACGCCGATTCTTCCCGAAGAAGTTCCGACGCGAGGACGATTCGGCGTAATCCGATTCGATGCGAACACGTTTCTGTGCAAGACGCTTCGGTGAGAAGACGATTCAGTGCGAAGACGATTCGGCGCAATCCCATTCGGTACAAGGACGTTTCCGCTCCATACTATTTATACCCAAAGATATATTTTACATTATTTTTTAGTGCTACACACACAAGTGCAGGCGGTGGATTAGTGCCAGAGGTGGCACAAAAAATTAATTCGTTTAAAACTTATTACTATTTGTAGCCGCTCCATAACCTTTTATATACCGCTACGGTGTATAATAATTCTACATATTTGATGTTAATTTAATAACTGAAGTTATGTCAAAAACATTTGAAAAATATGGTAGGTATCTATTTATTTATTTATATGAAGCTAACCGGCCTAAGGCCTAATTGCAAGTTTCATTAAATATTACCAAAGAAATAAATGACGAGTTACATGTATATAAAAGTAAATAGCAGGAGTGCAAGGTACGACCAAGACTAAGCATCAAAGTGAAAGCTTTAGCAATTACTGACATTGATACGACTCAAAAATTAAATTTAGAATTAATAAAAGTTTTGAAGACGGTAAGAGCAATGAAGAAAATGTTAATATCATGCATATCATTGTAGGTGTTAAATAAAAGCGAGTTCTTAACTGTAAGAGAATGTTCTCTAGAGACAGTTCGGCAAAATAAACTTACAGTATTGTTACGGCCGAAAATGGCAGTAGAGCGGAAGTAATTAATGAGATGGGCCGGCAGCCGGCAGGTCATTGGAAAAATGGCGTGGAGGTGTTACTAATTTTGCGTTTAGAATAGCTCGTAATATATAAAACACAATAAGGGTTTGTCACGATTCATTTGGGCGCCAGGATGTTTATAAATGTCAGTATAAGGGTCTGAGTACCTAATGCGGAAGGTTCACAGCCAGTTCCGCACAAACAAAAAAAAAGTAGCTTACCTTTAGATGCAAATCCAGGTGAATCAAGCCGGTAAGTTAGTTTCCATAAAACTTCAACATAATTGCACGTACCCGAAAAACAATGGCGTGCAAATAAACCAGCTGATCGGTCAGTGCTCTGATTACTTTATGTTTACGTTACGTTATAACACAAAACTTAGCTCTTAAAATGAAATTCCATCAACAAAAACTAGTAAGAGATGGACCGACAGCTAAGTGGAAAAATGGCGTTGGCGTGTTACTAATTTTGCGTTTAGGATAGCTCGTAATATGTAAAACACAATAAGGGTTTATGACAAATCATTTGCGCGCCAGGATGTTTATAAATGTCAATAATGGGGTCGTAGTACCTAAATGCGGAAGGTTCGCACCAAGTTCCGCACAAACAAAAAAACTTGCTTACCTTTAGACGCAAATCCCGGTGAATCAATGAATTACAGCCGGTAAGTTAGTTTCATAAAACTTCTACATAATTGTACTTACCCGCAAATAAACTAGCTGATCGGCCAATACTCTAATTTATTTATATTTACGTTACATTATAACCCAAAACTTAGCTCTTAAAGTGAAATTGCATCAACAAAAACTCAAAATAGCAAATTGGCTAATAAACAAACCTTTCGCAAATTGTTACGTTAAAGCTTTCCTTAAAAAAATAACAAAACAATTGAATGTTGTCGCTGTTTAGTTCTCACACAAGGAATAAACTACTCGGTAACTTGTACGTAAACAAAATGTCTAATCTTTTAATTTTGATCGTACGGAAATAGCAATAACGCATAATAAAGGAATGGAGCCACCATAACATTATGCACTGTAAAGAATACCCATTCATAAACACTATTCATATACTACAATAAAATTAAGCAGAATTAAAATAAACAATCAGCGTGTTGGTACAGATGTTAAAAACCACATCAATTTCGTAATATCTGTTAATTAAATAATAATAAACCATTTTATCAAATCGTCGTAACATCAATCTACCCCGAGACAAATAGCACTGTAACACTATACGTTTTCATCACCTAAAACCTTGAAAAATCGACTTAAAACCAATGTATTATAAAAACCACACTCTAAGTCTTTTTAAAATAAATTTTATCAACATACATATCGACTTTCTGTCGCCAACGCTTTAATTCTGCAAGCTACGTTTCCTGAAGCAACTTTAGTTTACAAAGTAATAATTTTCAATCACGCAATATTAACTCAACTAACTATAATGAACGATACATAAAATATGAATATTCAACTCTCATATAAAATTCCTTTTAATAAGATACAATTATCAAGGTATGGGACCTAATCGTGATTTAAAAACTTTAATCTATTAACAACAAACAAAATACCAAAAAAGTGTGAACACAGTTCACAGATATCGTCAACGTAAAAACTTGTAACTAAATTAATGCTCCCAAAACTTATACTTGAACACATCAAAATTTTGAATAATAATCTATACCCCATTCACGAGACTGGGTACTAATAAATATCCCAAAGTTCGAATCCCTGGTATAGTTTAACCACACGTGACAGTATGTAACATGGTCTAACTTTTGTAGTACTTTAGTAGGTACTCACATCATATAAGAGATTATTAATTATTTGGTTATTTTAAATGGAAAATATTAGTTATTCTTAGAAATTCTTAAGTAGAAATTTATTTATTTATTAATTCTTAAGTACAAAATATTTTCTAAATTAGGATTTTTTAAAATACGTGATGTTAATCGGTAATTAATAAACTAATAAACAACTTTCATCTAAGAATAATGACAATATTATCTGACTCTTTCCCAATAAAAGGAAAGCGATCTCCTAATCTTTGCCTGTGGACTGCTCATTAAGTTTCCATCCTTTTGTATAATTTTGAATTTTCCATATTTCCTGTATTAAACAATCATTGTATATGCATCTACATAGTTACTACTACGGTTACTATGTACGAGGGATGTCCGGTTCCCAAGACACACTAGTGAATTACAGGCAGGCTAATTTATTTGTAACCATACACTATGTATTGTCTTATTCGTTTTCCGGACCAGCTTAAAAATATGAATTATTAGACACTCGCTTTGGTAACGTCACCTGCGGATTGATTTTACTGAAAAATGTTGCATACTAACAAAGTGAAACAAGAATACCTTTATTTTTAGCAAAATCAAAACTATTAATTTGAGGTGAGTAAAAATCTGCATATAAGATAGTGAGGTTTTTCTTTACTTATCCCCTGCATGACTTGATCACAAAACTATATTCTTGATCAGAAAATCTGCTTTATCACTTAAAGTTTAGTGTATGCATCAAATGTTAGGCTTTTATTCCCTACGATTGGAGAAATACTAAGGGTAAACCTCTCTTAAGGTTCCAACTTTGGGGTGCTGTAGCTCTTTAAAGAAGAATTAGTAAAGATACGTTTATTGAACACTTTTGATTTATCTGAAACATTAGAAAAACCATTGGCATCCTGTATAACTAACGGAACGTATACTCAGTGACATGGAAATTGTAACACCAAGAAGGGGTAGGAATTTTTTGACAAAAATTGACAGAAACGCTTAACTACTAAAAGGTAGTAATGGATCAAAGTTTCATTCATATGGATTAAGTGGTAATGTCTTATCTGACAGTTCTTTCAGTTTTTTCGAACAATTTTGTCAGGTGTATATTGTGCCAGATTGTTCTTGATTGTCTTTACCGCAACCAAACCACCATCATGCGCTGCTATCAGGAATGGACTAGGGAGAGTCAGAAACACCGCAGAAGAGGAACCGGGGTGCGAAGAAGGACTAATGAGGTGCAGGACCGACATCTTCAACTTATGGCAAGAAGAGAC
Organism: Vesta saturnalis; assembly: GCA_036346205.1. NCBI lineage: Eukaryota > Metazoa > Arthropoda > Insecta > Coleoptera > Lampyridae > Vesta > Vesta saturnalis. The sequence continues at coordinate 8,446,030 of JARFJB010002021.1, read as the reverse complement.
CGATTCTTAAGTACCAAATCAATAGTTAGCTAACCAAAGTCATCCTGTAACACTTCGAACGGTTTACCTCAGAATCCGAGATTTTGGATTACAATCCTATCGACCACATCTTGTGTTACCACTGACGGTTCAACATCGGTAGCAACGTTTGGAGTGGTGTAGGTTGCGACTGCATCGTCACCGTGAGTGGCATAGGGTGGTGTTCACTGATGAATCCCGATTTTGTTTGGGGATGCATTATGGACGTGTGAGGACAGGAACATCGAAATGTTGAATTTTCTGTTCCGAGGCATGTGCACCAAACTGTAGGGATTATATAGCATGGGGTGCTATAACTTATGGGAGTGGGTCTTGTTGGGTACTTATCCGAGGCAATATGGACGCCCAACAATATGTGGAAGAGGTGGTACAACCCCATATACTTTCATTTCTTCAGCAGTTGGAAGATCCACTTTTGCAATAGGATAATGCCGTCACCATATTGCAAACCGTCCTTTGGACCGATTTGCAGAGGATAATGTTAATCTCTTGCCATTTTCACCCAGATCTCCCATCGAGCCCATCGAGCATGTTTGGAACATTATGGGGGGAAGACTGAGAATCTTGCAGCATCCTCTGCAGACGCTGCAAGCTCTAGAGCAGGAATGATAGCTTAATTTGCAGACACAATACCTCAAGAGGACATCGACCATCTGCTGGAACCGATGCCACGACGATTGGCGGGGTGTGTAACCAACCCATTATTAATAAAAATGTTTATATCTTGCTCTTTTTCTTTGAAACCTTACTCAATTTCCACCTTTTAGTAGTTAAACGTTTCTGCCAAGTTTGGTAAAAAAATTCCTACCCCTTCTTGGTGTTGCAATTTTCATGTCACTGAGGAAAACTCATGTTGCATTCGTAACGTAGATAACGCAACAAATAATATTGTACAAAATGGTATTTAAAGCAATAATTAGTGCATTTAAATATATAGGGTACCCTCTGATGCAATGTCACTGCTAAGTATACGTAATCTTCAGTCCAAATGTTCTAATAAAGTTTTGCCGTAAAGTAAATAATTACAATTTCAGTTTAAAGTCCAAACTATGATGTACTATGGAAACGACGTTATTTACTTGTCCATATTAGAAAGTGCTAAACTATCCCTCTTGTGTACAATAACTTGTTACATATCCATCCAATATTTTTTTTAAATCTAGTATGAAACTTGAGTTTGACAATTTTTTTATCATGTACACTATTGAATATTTGTTAACCAACTTCGATTATTACATAAATTTTTTTGCAATTTTTTACGTTAAAACCTTAAAACTGCATCGACAGGCAGTTTTTTAACCAGAATTTCTCAAAAATAAATTACAAGGCGTATCTTATTTAATAGCACTAATGATTTAAATACTATATAATTTCACAATTTATTTTAACATTGGTAGTATTAGATATGAAATTCCACGAAGTAAGGTTAAAGAATATTATTAATTTAATCATTTCTTATTTACAAAATTTTATTGAGCAAACGCACGTTAATTTATTTTAATCCTTTTGAACTTTTATCAAATCTAGTATTGTTTCCATTGATTGATATCTTTAAATGTTTTATGATTGTTGATTATTTATTAATCAAAATTATTTTGTTTTGTTACAGTATCCCTGAGAATATTCTGACCTTCAGTAACATATCATTTCAGTGAACAACGAAATGGAAAGAAGGACTTCAAAAGAGCGCGTCAGGTTGCTTCGCGATTTAAAGTGCGTCGATATGTAGCCCTTGTTCAGCGACGTTGGAGGAGTGTTCAAGGCCCTCATGCCACACTTGATGCTAAAACCATTTGAAATTGCCACATCAAACTAGTGACAACTAGGCCAGTTATGGATATACTAAAAGGAGGATTACGTTTGGTAGCTTCAGGCAATGTAGCGCTAGAAAGACACAGACAGAGAGGGGGATTCACTCGCAGTCCTGGTAAATCATCACGCCAGGCCGCTCTTGGGAGAGGAATCGGCAGGCACACAGTGCGTGTTGTGTTAAAGAACGATCTGGTTTGGAAACCCTGGAAACCCAAGAACTATAGTTGGAGTATTGGACAATCGAATGGAATATGGGAAATTATGTTCTCATGGCATAATGATTGGCCAAATGTGTCCAAAAACGTGATGCGACGGTTTTTCACGTTCGGGTATTCATCAGTCGACACAACTGCCATTATTGGGCAGAGACAAACCCAGGAATGACAATTGAAAGATTCCAAAGCTGACCAAACTTGACAGTCTCGTGTGGAATGACCGCAAATCGTATTACTGTTGTATTCGTATTACGAGACACCATGAAAGTATCCGGTAGTCAGATATTTACTGAAGGTGTGTGGCCGGGGATATTATAATGGGACGATTTTGCTGATATCAGTGCAGCAAGGCGAAGCACCGTCTCATGTTGTCTTAATATTTCGTGTCTGGCTGGACGAACACCTTCTATAACGGTGGCCAGGACAGCGAGTACCACATGAATGGCCTACTATAAGTCGCGCCCTCACCCCATCTGACTTCTTTTTGTGGGGTTAGCCCAAAGAAGTGTAACAAACATAGCCATTCACTCTGGACGAATTAATGGAGAGGATTACAATTTGTTCTTGCATGTGTATATCAGAATTTCAGCAAAAGTCTATCAATGGCATTTCTATACGTTTATGTGGCTTAGTCGACAACGCAGGGGCATATATAGAAATATATTGTTGTAGACGCATTGTCATGGCGCACTACGTATGTAATTTATTCCATATTAAATTTATGTATCTACAAATATAAATATTAAATTTATTCGAAATGTTACAACCCATACATTACAAATTTCGTTCCATTCACTCAATACGCACAAAAACACACACCCACAAGCAAATTCCCGGTTTATCTAAACGAATAAACATAAAACATTTTTTCTGCTTCAAAGAAACTTAATACTTAATTTAAATGGTAAAAAAAGATAAGTCTCAATTCAGAAAAATAAAAATTGTAATGTCTCTTCCTGTACTCACCACGTCACTATACCAGTAATAATATATCCAAAACGAAGTACGTATAATAATGTCCCAATCTCTTTGAACTTTGATTGATTACGTGACTAATCAGTCTTCTTCCTTTTTGGTAATTAAGGCACACAATTATTTATTTATTATTTATTTATTTATTTATTATATGATTATTATTATTCATTATTTATATACCTGTGATCGCTTGCAGGTACAAGGAAAAGCTTAAGTTTATTCTAGTGGTGCTATTTAATTTGAAATACTGTCGCAGTTCACTACATTTACATAGATTATTCAGTATTTACCTAATTACTTATTAAAATTTGTACTTAATTACAGTTATACCATTTTTCTGAACTCTCAGTTATATTCAATTAATTGTGAATCATGTTACCTCACCATTTACTTAACCAAATTTATAATTAACTTATTGACTGCCAATGAGTTTAGTACACATATTTAAATATTCACTTGTCTAATTTGAATGCAATACACAGTATTTATTGTTTGGTCCGGTTTCCAATGTGATACTTAGGCCCTTTTAAATCTAATATGCAATTATCAATAGATTTAAACAACCCTGCATATAATGATTGACGGCGAAAATTTTACACAAATTCAAACTAGCATATTCAAAATGGCCGCGTTAAAAATATTGTCGACCATTTCGCATTGATGTAAAATGAACAAAATAACCCCCAAATTCCTTTCATACCCCCAAAAGTGTAATAATATATACAATCTCCAATGGTATTGAAATAAATGTGTCATGTGACTCAAAAGGTTCTAAACTTAGATGGTCTTGAGCAATTATATTTCGTTGTGTTTCCATTTTATGCGTAAATTAACATGAAATTCAGAATAATGGTAAATTCAATATATATGTATCTTACTTAATAATTTTTACAAAACTTAGATATTCTAATACAAATGAACTAGGTTTTTAATCAATAAAAATCCATTATAATATCAATTCTTTAATTAATTTTGTATTAAATTTTTGAATCCTCTCGAAACATGTTTTTGCAAAGATAAATAGACGCAAAAGTTTTTGTAAAATTAATATGTAGCTTTATTAAACAATACGGCTTTCAAACGACTTTTTGAACGCTGTTTAATTTATTTAATTTTTTTTACATCATATTAATTTTATTGACAAGTACTGCCTTTATTTGTACCTTAAAAACTAATATAAATCATGATTTTATCAGTGACGGTTCGTTACCATTTACATTTTCTGAATTGCATTTCAAATTTATTATCGGAGTGATTACTAATTTACACATTGTTTAAAATTATTTAATAGTTTTAGATGTCAATCCGTAAACTTATTCTTTAATGTGATTTAGGTTATATTTACACAAAATGTTTTAATATGTTTGCAATTTATTTTCAACCCATTCAGTGGCGTAGTATATGTAAATTTCTGTTACAAGATTCTCGTTTATAAACGAATAATGTTTACTAACTAAATAAAAGCACTAATTTAATAACAAACACTATATTGCTAACACAAAATTTTCTTGTGTCCGAAAATAAAAACCAAAAAATGTAGTTCTAAAAATTTGTGTTATTCTAAATTCTAAATTAATTATAAACATGCACATCATATTTATTCATAATGGAATTAAAAAATTTCGATTTTCCTAAAAGCATTTTTTAAATTCTTTTAAATAAAAATTACCTCAAGCATTTGTTCCATTATCAAAACAACTTTTCCTTTTTAAGCTTAAAGTGGACGTGAATATAAAAACGATAAAAATTTAATCAATACTTTTAACCTTAAAATTTAAAACAGGAAGTTCAGTAATTAGATTATTCACGTTATTCTAAACTTTAAAGCACAGCTTTTTCTAAAGAAAGAATGTAAAGAAGTAGGCGGAAATACTCATTAATTTATACACGATTTAAAAAATTATGAATAAATAACTAAAGCTCTATTACATAAATGTACAGCTTCAAAGTATAAAATACAGGTTGATGCATACTTAGAGCTTGCGTTGTATGCAAAAAAGCACCAAGGGTGCTGTTACCCTGACCCTAAGTTATTTTACAAGCTGGAAAACATAGATATGCTTTCAGAACTAACTTTTCGTTATAAACGATATAATTTTATACTCGTGTTCAGCGTTATTTCTAGATTTTGACACTTTAAATGTAATTATAAGTGTAGCACTGTTTGAGTATTCTACAAATTTCAAATAATGTAAATTCCTAAGTTTTGTGGGTGTTTTCATATGTTTTTTAAATTCGCAGATAATTGACGTTATCTAAATTGTTAGTGGGGCACCCTACTTTGGATAGTTACAAATAAGATTAGTTTATAATTGCGAAAGTGTGAAGTTAGTAGATAGGTTGGAATTGAACTGTCTAAAAGCAAATTGAGCAGAAAATTTATGTATAAATGTTCTCGCTGCAAACATACGAACACTAAACTTATTCTGGAGAATATGCAACTATGCTGTCGAAAGTACACCTTAAATCGTTATCGTATGCTATAAAACTAGATACCTATCTTTTTGTCTCGCTTAATAGTATTATGAAAAAACAGACTACATCAGCATTTCTTATGCAGAAATTGCAACAGAACGTTGCCTTTGACAATTTTTACTACAACATTGTTTAAATTCCAATTTCTTTTCTCATTCGCCTGCTCACTTACAAGGTGCTGTGTCGCATCATACATCATGTAAATGAACTTGGCTATATATTAAAAAGGTTTTAAAACATAAATTCATTTTATATAGATTACGTTTATAAAGGAGTATATGCTACCTGTTAAGAAAAGTCAAACTTGGAGTAGCCCAGTAAAGTATGAATTAGCGATTATGGTAAAAGTCGTTACTAAGTGATATAAACGGTGGCAAACCGAATGGAACTTATTTTAGCTGCAAACCACTTTAGAGGTGAAATAACTATGATGCAAGTTCAATAGTGGCAAAAACGGTAATAACGGTGCAATAAAATGATTGCTTACTACAAAAAATACATGCATAGTATTATATGTAGAATTAAATTGATCGGTCTTCTTCTTATTTTCAGGTGACTAACGGTGGCAGTCGGATGTCACCCTAAAAAAATGTTAATATTACTCATAGCGCTTATGTTAGTACTGCTCGTGAGTTTATATATCATCGTCGTTCTGACACATGGAAATTTAGTATGAAGGTAAGTGTGTATTCAGTTTTTCTGACTGCGGGCAGTAAACTAAGAAAAATACTCTACCTTACAGGCGTTTTAAATTGCCTCCGCCAGAAAGACTAAGGTAAGAAGTGTCTGTCACGGCATGGAAAACATCTACTTAAAAGCGTTATGCTTTACTTACGCTTTCCTTTCAATGCGGCATTTGAGGAATGCCTCATTAAAAGGAAAGTGTTTATGCAAATGCACATGTAATAGTGGTTTATAAATAAAGGCTTTAATGTGATTTACTAAACGTGGCTTGGTTGAGTGTTGGCCTTGTAATACTCCAGAGGGAATTGCACTTTTATTTACTCATTATTTAAGGGAGTATCTACAATTATTAAATATGTCATTTGGAGCTAAGTCTCCCCCATTCCTCTCAATATCACATTGCCATCAACAACTACTTTACAATATTTCTTCCCCTTTCTGGTATCATCATGTACTACTTGCACTTTGCGTTTTTGCTGTTATTTCCTTCATACAAGATAGATTTACAAAATTCTTCACTATAACTTAATTACACTACGTACACATCCATATGGGGGGGGAGATATTTTTATCTTTCTTTTTTCTCTCTCGCGCCTTTACAATTTCCCTTTATTGCACATTTTTTTCACTAATACACTTTTTTCCATTTTTCTCAGACACTGGTCTCCTTTTCACTCGTTTTAAATACTGATTCTTCATTCGCTGATATTCTTCTATTCGTTAATTCTTCACTCATTTGTTATACATTAAATGTCCTTATCCAGTCGAAGATCGGTTCTAACTTATTATTTTCATTTTTTAACAACACTGATTAAACCTATACTTAAGGTTATTACAATTTTTATTTAACATATTTTTATTACTATCGTTTCAATTAAACTGTTTTTTGCGCCACTCATGATGAGAAATCCAGATTCGATCATAGTTTTGAGGTATTTTTCAGAGGGTTCCACCAGCAGCCCTTTGTCTACATTTAAAGCTCCATTACATTTTTCTAGTCAAAAGTTCTTATTCCCTGATATGTTTTCTTCAAAACAGGTGTACCTTGTAGATGTCGCTTCGAGCAGCCGTTTCTGTGATAATCGAATTTAAATGTGTCATTGCGTACTAAAGTTCATCATAGACCTCCTCTCTTTATCTAGGCTTAGAACTGCTCCAAGAAGTTTGGAGCCTGTTCAAGGACCAACCAGACACATCGTTACACTATAATATGGGAATGTAAGAATAAATTAGCAAGAAATAACAGGAATAGCATTCAAAGTCAATAACGAACGACCAAAACATCAAACTTTTATTAAATAGTAAATTGTTCAATTAAACTCTAAGTAAATGTTGAAATGGCCTCCGTTTTTATGTACACAAAGATTAATTCTACGACAAAAATTGAACTGCACCCCATCCACCATCTCTGCATCTAACCGTAAAATTTTATTGAATTTTATGTTCGCGCCCACAATTCTTCTTCGGTGTTTATTGGTTTAGAAATTATCATCCCTTTAAGCGTTCCCCATACAAAATTAATCCATGGGCGTCAAATCCGGTAATCGAGGTGGCCAATTTGCAGGAGCATTATTTCCTCGGCCGATCCATCGATTCCGAAAATTCTCATTTAAGTGGTGGTGCACCGTCGTGCATGAATCACCTATTTCGCCTAGTGGAAGTTCATCAAATAAATTTGGCAAATTTACTAAACGTTCTAAGTACTTTAAACCATTCAAACGAGGTGGTAACATAACAGGACCTATGTTAAAACTGTCAATAATTCCTGCCCACACGTTAATTTTAAATTCACGTTGACAATGCACAACCTTTATTGCAAGCTGGTTTTCTTCAGCATAAATGTGTTCATTATGTAAATTTGTCATACCCCTTCTTGTAAAACAGCTCTCATCGGTGAATAAAATTTTTCTGTGAAGATTTAGATCATTTTCTCTGTTTCCATTACTAAAAGGACAAAAGCGTAGTATTAATTCGGAGACGTTAGGTAAAAACCCTATTGTTTCAAGGTGAAATGGGTGAAACAGCTGTTCTCTTAAAGTTCTGTTAACCGTATTCTTAGAAACGTCAAGTTCCAAGCCAATGTGTCTGGTGCTCAGGCTCGGATCTTCTTCAACTCATTCTAGAATTCCTTCCTTGACCTCTGCTGTTCTAATATAGGAGACCGGGGCTAGTTGTTACACGTCCAAACCGCACTAGGCGTCGTGCATGCTTACTAATGTAAGCGGGTTGCCAAGCCAGCTAACAGGGAGATGGGCGTGGTCGAAATAATAAGTAAAATGAATGATTAATAAGCTCAAACACCTTACACTTATACTCAAATAGCTCAATTCGGGAAAAATATGTCTCTAGGCGCCACCACAATCGAAACTTTGCTAATATAATTGTCTTAAGCTGGATGTTAATTAACCCTACTTGATTGTGGAAAGTAGGATTGTGCTTACTCGATAACCTCTCACACGAGGGTTCTAAACCAAACACTCGTCCAAAACAATTCAACTCAAACTCAAATAAATTTAGTACTACCCAGGTTATTAAAAACTTTTTGAATACACCTCGTATACCAAAACTTCCAAAATAAAATTTATCACTCAAATTCATTCGATGAACGGTAATTAATTTTTAAAATTCTTAACATGAACGATATCTTTTAAATTTAATTTACTTTTGAATCGTAGTTGACATTCGTAAACATTTAAGGTTTCAAAACTCCAACTCTTTGTTATACTTAATGACATTTTTAAGACAACAGCTGATCCGTTAATTGTGCATTGCTCTAATGAAACAAACATGAAAATTTTGCAATCAACCTGGCAAATATGAACTTTCAGGTTGTTCCTTATTCTTAAAAATCCAAAAAAAATTAAAATATGCAAAGCTTACTTTTAAAATTGTCAAAACAAGATCACCAATTAAGTAAATGTTACAACTGTGTTTCATACCTGGCTAAATAAACAACAGAATAAAAATTTAACGATAAGTATATATTGTCCTGCATAAAATAATCAAAAACAAATGTTTACATACACAAGGATATTTACATATACCTCAACAACGTGGTTGAAAATCAAAACCACACGTCACTACCAATTTCTGCAAAATTCTTAATACTAAACAAACCATACAATAAGACTCAAGAACGATTATCTCTTCCTTTCAAAACTATTTAATAATTTAAGCAACTATACGCAAATAAACTAACAAAAAGATAATCGGGCTTAAATGAGTTCATAAAAAATTCCTTAAATCTAATTTCTTACTTAACAATTGTCCATAAATCCTTGGACTTTCTTTCTTCTTTCTTCCGTAAACCAATTATGTGTAGTCCATTGGTAATCCTTTAAATTGCATGAACGCACATTACAAAGGCTCAACAAAACTTATTCCTCTGTGCACCCGCGATTAGTTCACTACGCGAGGTTATTACTCCCACAAACATGTAATAACGGTAAACCTTTGGTTGCCTCTTTAAAATTTCTAGCAACCTTTACACCAATCTAGTCCCTTATACAAACAAAACTTTCAATGTCATATAACGTTACTTAAACATTGGCTTAATATACAATGAACCCTTCGTTCACTTAACAGGTGGTCTCATAAATACTTTTAGCTGAATCTCGTTGCAAGGACACGCGCTGCACTTAACACTTTAACGTAACATCTGTTATCTTTATTCAAATCGGCTTACGCACTATTATTTTCTTGAAAATAAACAAACTAATTTTTATCTTTAACTTCAATTTTATTATCGTTTTATTTATGAATTTCTTTTACGATTCATCCCCGGTTCGGGTTACGCAGTTGTTTAAACAATTACTGCCTCATTAAAATTCACAAATATACTCCAACATCATCTCATTCTATCACACTACCTCCGCACGCGCGTTTCTCACCAACAGCCAAAAACGAAAAAGCTTAACTGACTTGTCAATCTCTGACTTTCCTATTTATAACTTCAGTCATCCATCTTTAAACATGTCTTCCTTCCGCGTTATATTCTCCAATAATATTCATTCAAAATTCCCTAGTTCCAATAGCTGCTTCCCTCTATACAAGCACGCGTGTAATTACAATACATCGCCATATTTGTTTTCACTTACAAATTTTACAATTACTTCATGAAGAAATCATTTTTCGTCACCACATTCATTCAGTAGCCACTCTGGTCCATTACACAACTTTTAACCTTTATCTCCAACCTGCGCTCGATCTGCTTCCGCAACATTTGCACAAATAAGCACCGTCTAAGGTCTCAAATTCCATATACATACACGTATTCTCAAAACAATTGCACAACATTACAAAAACTTTCTGAAATTAACACTTAAACATACCCAATCTTTCTCTACATATTTTCTAAAACATTTTACACTTATTCTTCACATTTTCTAACCAAGATTACTCATCTTATCTTCAAACATTCCATTCCATATAGTAGCCAAACAGTAGCGATACAGTGGCAAGCATTATCGTCCCCTCGACAAATTTCTTTTCACATTTACATTCATCAAAATCTAATTATTCCAACACTAAAGTCTCTATAACATTCAAATACACGTATCTACATACAGAATTATATTTCTCCTAAATTTCCAGTGGCGTATCATACACCCACATACTTTATGCACACACACAAAAAATTTTTTTTTTCCGTTCAAACTCAATACACTCGTGCTCAAAACACGTAATACACGTCATTATAACATCCTACATACAGGGTGCGTCAACACAACCTGACATAGTTTACCAATTTTTTGAGTGTACATTTTTAATAGGTACCCCGTGCTTATGTTATTCAATTATGATAAACCAGAAGATCGTAAATTTGCTCACGTATTCTACATTAATTGTTAAAGCGCTTTATTTGAGCCGAGGTGGGGGTTTTTAGCGTTTTTAGACAAGTGTGCAGAGTAATTCAAGTAGCCCCGGGAGCGGGGTTAGTTGACATACGTGCTGAGGTTAGTTGACTTGATAGTTACTTTAAGATGTTTGACGCATAAAAACATCAAAACGTTTGAATAAAACCGTTTAATTTCCCAAACGCAAAAGTAAGTTACCAATCATCATCCGAGTCACAGTTGATGCACACATAGAACGTTAGATTGCCCCTTTTGTTGCGTTTCTCGTAGGACCACCTTTTGCAATGTGCGCATCGCACTCCATCATTACCACGAGCGCTGCTACAATAAGGTTCTTCGCAAATCAAGCTTCATCGTATGATTCTGACGATGACGAGTCTTTATTAGGTTGAGACGTAGATGCGTTTTCTTCTCGGAAAATAAATATCCAGCTAGGTTTAGCTCTCTTGTTCTTATTTCTATTTGGTAGATTCATTTTGGCAACCATTTTCTACTTACGTGGTTGCTTTTCTTCTTTGGCCTTCCCCTTCTCTTGCCTCAGTGCTTCTTCAATCGAAGCATCTGTTAAATAGTAGTTTGATTCTTTTTACGTCCACCTTTAGCATTTAGTCATAGACCTGCTTTTGGCCATGGCCTCACTTGCTCTGGTGAAAGCACCGCAGAAGCCGATGGGGGATTAACGTTAATTGCAGGTGGTTTTTGTAGATTGCAGGTAGACTTTGGTCGATTACAGGTAGATTTCCGTGGATTTCAGGTAGATGTTCGTTTAGTCTCGGTAGATTTTGCTGGATTGCAGATGGATTTTCGTTGGGTGCAGGTGGATTCTCATTGTGGTCTATATAGTTCCTATCGTCGTTCACAGATTCTGTCACGTATGAAACTGCGAATTCGCTGTCAGGATAAATATTTTCATTCAAGAGACAAATGCCAGTTTTTGAAGCCAGCCATAATATTAGTAGGTGTTGTAGGTAAACGTAAGATCATTTTTACAACGACAGGAATGTCATATATTGAGAATGTTTTCCCTGGATTGTTCACCATCCGGTTGTGAACGGATGAATTGCAATACTTTTTCAGTGGTCTGTAAACACACGGATGCAATTTATGTGAACAATGCGGTGGTAAAGACAAAACTGTCACTCATTTTTCTTTGCAAATATTCAAGCCTTCTACTGAAAGGTGTGAATCATGGTTAACAAGCAGCAAAAGCACAGGTCTTTCTTTAGAAGATCTTACATGATAGACGTAATGTTTACTAAATTTGATGAAATGTTGCTCCTTCATGTATCCACTTGGATTGGCATCACACAAACTTCCGGCAGGTGCGTCTCTGACAAAGTAGCCCTGGTAGTTCATCCGCGGGAAAATGAAAAATGGGGGCGTTTTATTGCCGCCTGCGGAAATTGCAACAGTTAGAGTTACATGAGTTCCCCTTTCGGCAGACGTACGCTTTCCTATCTGTTTAAAACCACGTCTTTCTACCGACCTTACCGGATTTTGGACCGTTATTACATCCATTTCGTCCACACTCCAAATATCAGAAGTTTCTAAATGTAACCGGTCACGTACGGTTTTTAAATAACATAAAATAAGGACAATGCATGATGAAATCCAAGTCAGCGTCGGGATAAACGAGGGCTTGACTGAATAATTCAAAATAGAGCAAGTAGTTATGCATGGCTACGAGGCATCTTCGTGACAGTTTATTGTATTCATAAATAAAACTGTTAGACAAAAATGTACTGATAGAAATCGCTTAATGGTTAGTGTTGTGCATATACGGGTTCTGGTGTATATTGGTGTTGTTTTATTTAGCGAAAATGCGAGCGAACTACAAACAGCGATAAGAAAGCTTGATAAGGCCTGTGAAAGTATGGGTCTGAAGGTAAACGAATTGGCAGTTTAATTGTGAATATGGAAGGAGAGTTGACCGAGACAGTCTGATGAGGTATATAGACATACGTGGTGTTCCGCACCACACCTATTCGGAAAAGAGCGAGCGTTGGGCTAAAGTGGTGATAAGTGGCGTGCCGGTAGAACATTATGAGGTCGACGTAAGCGCAAAGCTGAAACTACAAGGTGCTAAAGTGCTTTCTGTTTTCAGGATGAAACATCGAAGAAGCCCTATCCACCTTATACTGATAGAGCTACCAAGAGATGAGGACAACAATAAGATGTGGGAGGTAGAGTACGTCGCCCGCCTCCGCGTAGAATACTTGAGGAGAAAAACTAGCATCGGGCAGTGTCACCGATGTTAGGGTTTCCACCACGAATATCGTTCCTGCAGGGCGCCGGCACGGTGTGTTAAGTGCGTCGGAGATCACCACTCTAGTCAATGTACGAAACCCCTAACCCTTCGGGCCAAATGTGTTAAAATCGGTAGGGACCACCCCGATAGCAACAGGGAATTCCCGAAGCTCCCTCGACCTTCACAGCTGAAGAAGACAGAGGCTCCACGACGATAGAAGAGGACACCGCCGACTGCGGTCCTTTCTTCAACTCGAACCGGCATCAGTTACGTCCGAGCAACGTCAAGCAAAGTCGGAAGTACCGCAAGCGGTTCCCGCCGCTGTTATTACCCCACCTGCCCAAGCTTCCTTAGGGTCCGACTGTATATTAGGCCTCCCCGGAGGTCTCAATATGTAAAGGCCCTCCCTATTATCCGCAAGGAGGCAGCGGCGATCGCTTCTGGTGCCCCAGGACATAGTATCGCCTTTTATTTAATTCTTCATGCTCTGTTAACACCGAATAATTGTTTAGACAGCTATTACTTGTTTCCCGGCATTTCAGATACGCGGGCCACCAGTAGTATCGACCACACCAACTAAGCGACAACAGAACCGTCATTCCAACCGCACAACTCCACTAACAACAACAACCAACACAAGACATTTTATTTTGGATACTTATAAAACTGACAATTATCTCAACGGACATAATGAAATACCATGCCAATCCATCAACCAAGAACCCACGCGCTGAAGAAGACGAAGACTCCTGAATAGCACACTAGCCAGCAACACAGCACGTAAACACTATAGTATATTATTGCAATACTGTAAAACGTATTATAACCAACATATTGTTAATGTATCTAAAATTCTAACAAACTTGAAAATTGAAATTGAAGGCTAGGGAAAACTTAACTAACGTACCCTTAGACAAACGGACGCGCGCGTGGGTTCATTTTTCTAAAAAAGAACGTAACGACCTGCGTCGTCAAAAACTCAATGGTGCAGTTAAAATATTACTACCAGAACGAATTTTTGGAGATAGAATTTCTGAAACGTTTACGAGTAAAGTTGTTAAAGAAAGTGTTCAAAACAGATCTATAATAAATAGCAATCCTTATATTTACAAAAATACTGTGCATAAAACAGGAGCATTAAGAAAAGAAGCTTTTAAAGTGATCCATTATAGCTAAGTGACGATGTTAACTACTGTGAATTGAAGTTGACAGTATTGGATATTGATAATACTGATGTGAGTACATGTCTACCTTTTAACAACATTAAAACAATTAGGATTATATACAGTTAAGTGTTTAGGCACGAAGTGTGTTGAAACATTGAATTCGACGAACCTTTGAGAAGACAATTTGTAAAAAAATTCTTAAACGAGTTAAAGAGCGTTTGTGAAAGCGGGAAATTTGTATTAACACTGATAAAGTGACGCCCCGTGTTGGCGTTAAGGCGCTGATTAGAATGTATATGTGTGCACATTCCAAGGATTGTGAAAAATTGAAATCCTTTACGTATAAAGCTTTAATTATATCAGAATTTTTTAATGTACTAACCAGAAACAATGAATAATTAATATTTTATCCCCTCTATTGTAAACAAAAACCGCTAAAAGCTTTCTACAACAAAGCTGTCGACTGCCTCAATTTGTACCAGATTTTTTCCGAATTTTTATCCAAGAGATTCTATCCCAGATTTTAACAGAGAAGGAGAGTTTCAGATCCCGATTCCAATACCGCTATATTAGCGCGCCAGACCGACGGGAAGCAAGTGTAGGAGTAACTAGTAGGACGGGATGTCTGCCCTTGTTCTCCAACTGTAAGTGACTTTATTTCACCCACACAAACACATGAGGTAGCTAGGAGGACTGTTGTAAAATTATGTCAAAATGTTAACGTTACTTCTGTGTTACTTTACATAGTTTTTCGTTCAACATAATTATTTCAAGTCAAGTTCACAGAACACCGATATCCAGAAAGCAAGACTGAGTGGATTTACTTAGCATAATTTTCCTGGCGTCTAAGTTACCCTTGAATTAATTTATTCTCCTGCTCCTATCCTGTCAATTCACTAAACTACACCTCTTTAAACCTGATAACGTTCGGATAAGGTGAAACAAAATAATTAAAAATACCATCTCAACCACTATCATCCATAAGGTGAGAGAAATTCACGTATCTATTTCCACAACCACCATCCAATGTAGTTCACCATTCTCGTATTTTAGTTAAAGTAGTCTTATCCCTTATCTAATTATAGTCTCTTTCATAAAGCTACAATCATTCCCGTAATTGTTCAAATCACGTTAACAAAACCCGTAAGTAAAACTCCCCTTAAACAACCTTCACTGTAAAAATTAAATATCGATTTTAATTTACGGACATTGATTTCGAAATGTATACAAGCTAATAACATTGAAATAAAAATGTCTTTTAGAAATATTCCAATTCATACCCCTTTATCACGGTACCGCTACCTGACATCAGGGTTGCACCTAGGAAGTTTGATTCATTCATACAATAACATATTTTGTCCAGAATAATGGTCAAATAAAACTGATTGTATTATCTATATTACTAATCTATCCTCCCTTAATTAATTGAAGCCTTATAGTCGTTCGCAGACGACTCAGGAGAGAGCTAGTTACTGCTAATTGTGTTACTTCCTTGTCCGCCTTCCGCAGTATATTAAAATGAAGTTTGAGCATCTTAAGTTTGTACATATTCTATTTTTATTAGGTTGTAAGATAATGGGTTTATTTAGCATTGTAAGGAAATAGGAAATGTTAGATTTTATAAAACACAAGAAAATGACCTTGTTTATCAGACAGTGAAAAATAGGTAGCAAGTTTTTAAATTAATTGTAATTAATGAATCTTGGAGATAGCCAGAGAATCATCTCGTCTGCGACATTTGAGTTAAGCCGCTGGTAGAGTAAATTAGGGTTGTACCAAATTTTCATTTACAAATTAAAGTAACTAATAGACAGATGGGATTAATTTCAGATTTATATAAAATATATATAGAAAAATGCACTATTTAAAAGACCCAAAAGCGAAGTTTTTTAAGAAACGTAGATATCCTAATTGCCTTTTGTGTGTTGCTTATTGCAACAGTTATTGCACAGTTAATACTGATCAGTTTTTTTTAATAGGGTTATTCATTTAACTTATTCTTTTATTTCGTCCATGATGGTCCTTACTCCACAATTTTATTGTGAGATTTAAAGCGAAAGGCCAGTTTATGTATTGCAGATTAACATTGCTTCATTGGATTTCTTTGTTTTTTCTTTTCATGAAAGTTGCATAAAGGACCGTAGTTTAAAAATGATAAAAACTTTTCATATTTTGGCTATGTTGATAACAGTAAATCTGAGAACTGTTCACATTGAATATATAGAATTGGCCTTAATTTTCAGTTTCAGATAACGCTTTATTTGGGAAAAACTGATTTATTTATTTGTTTATTTGCAAGTTTTCAGAAAGAAACCTTGTCCTTCTCCAGACATAATACCAAAGTAACAAAAATATTGACAAGGTGACATTTAAGAGACAAGTATTAATAAGGTAACTAGAGAATTAAAATTAAATGGCTATTGTAGATCGTATCGAACGGTTCATATCGATTACCCTTGTTTAAGTTGTTAGGCTGTTTAAAAATTTCAATAGCTTCTCGATTCCTCCATGTATACCAATTCCTAACTATCGTTAGCCAGAATTATTGCGTCTTCAAGTATTCTACTCTGCGGAGTGTTTAAGGCATGTTCAGCAATTATAGATTTAGAGGAAAGGTAAAATGGCAAGCTTACTTGAAGTTATATTTTATCATCCGTAGGCGTCATTTGTCTCGGTGAAATAACTATAATTTGTGGCTTTCTGAAGCCATTACTTATGAAGACCTTTTCAATATTATTATTGTTACTATTATGATTATTGTTACCATTAATAACACTGGAGTGGTCCTACTGAAGTCCCTGCACCGCGACCGTAAGTGCATTGTGTCTCCTAGGATTAGTTAACCAAAAGTAAGAAGTTTTCCTGCCATCGTGAAACCTTCACAATGACACACGACGTCTTGAGATCAGCTTCACTACAATCTCTACATACCGCGCCATCTGTCAGTCCCATTACTTGCATATGCTTGCTCGTGCGACAGTATCCAGTGGAAATTCCCGTCGGAAGCTTTATGTTTACTAGATTTAGAATAGACGCGGTAAGTTCCGCCAGGAAGATCATTGAGTGGGTCTGTCCTGCGGTTTCCTTCAAGTTCCGGCTGTGACTTCAAGCAAGCCCAGTCTCCGTCTCGGCTTTAGCTGTGGTGTAAGAAGGAAGCTGGTCTGCCACCTGGTTGCTTGAAATACTTGCATGACCAGGTTCCCACACTAGTGTGAATGTGTTGGCTATACTCAGTGTGTTTAGCACTTGCACACATTCGAAGGCTAGCCTCGGGTAGAACACAAACCAGTTCAAGGAGGCAATGGCTCTATACAGATTTTCCTTTTGGAAAGTTTCTCTTTCAGTAGTTGATAATTTTATACCCCAGGCTTTCAGAGATCCTGTGACCTTGTCCGCTGTTCCCGTATATTCCGTATCCCGTACCGGTAACGTCTGTATAGTAAATGATCGCCTTCGTTTTGCTGGAGTTTTCTTTCCAATCCTTACGTGTGGGAAGAGTGCCCAATTCCAGACGACTTATCCTCTCCAAAGATTTTAAGTCTATATGCCACTCTCAATGCCTCAGCCTTAATACAAGCTACAAAGGCGGCAAGTTCAAAATGGTGTCCATAGTCGTTCTCGTCGTCCCTGTTATTCCAAGGCAAGCTAGGCGCTGAACCTTGTTCAGTATCCGTATGGTGCTCGGGGTGTGCATCTTGTGCTACCACATCAGAGAGGTGTACGTTATGATCGGTTTAATCATAATTGTATATATCCAGTGGGTCATTCTTGGGAATAGTACCTACTTCTACAAGCCCATAAGGATTTATTAGCCATGTTCGCTGCGTTCTCTAAGAGACTTAATCCTCGGTCTAGCAAGACGCCCAAGTATTTAATTTCCTTGACTACTTGCATATGCGCCATACATTGCTGTGTTATTTAACTTTGCTGGCCTATTTCTCCTTGTGAAGCGAAAAAGGTTTGTTTTTTCCGGGTTAACCGACAACCGTCCCACCACTGTTCTACTAGATTTAGGGCCCCTTGTATTACGAACGACACGATTTCCTCAAATATGCCTTTTACCACAATTTTTATGCCGTCTGCATAGCCAACTGTGTTGTATCCTGCCTCACTAGGGCTTCAACGACGAGACACCACACAATGTGTGATAACACTCCTCCCTGTGGGCATCCTCGTGTCGCGCGTGTTCCTTTGTTTTAGCATGGTGTGTACCCCTCTACTAATGGATACACTTCCCTGAGTTCTACAGCTCTTTGAATGGAATATAGAGCGGTATTGCCAAATGTCCCCTCTATATCCATCAAACAGTCATTGCAACTTCTTTGAAGGAGATTACCTTTTCAGCGATATCCACAACTCTGTGAATAGCTACATCGCAGGATTTCCTTGATTAATAAGCGTATTGGTGTCAACTGATTGGGTCAAGGCGTAATACTACGTCAGTCACATGTTTATCAACGAGTTTCTCTAAGATCTTTAGAAGAAACTACGTCACACTTATGGGTCTGAACGACTTTGCTCGGTCGTAACAATTACGCCCAGGTTTTGGTATGAAGACAACTTTGACGTTCCTCCGCGCTCTGGGCAGGGGCAAGGCTTGTCTCGTGCACAGTTTGGAGGCTATCAATTCGAGTTCTTGTTGTAGTAGAGCAGGAAATATTCCATCCATTCGCTTCTGTCCGTCAAAATGAGGGTTTTGATTCGGGAAAGTGCGATTGCACCATAAGCTCCAAGCTTTCCTTCCACGTTTTTATGTATCACCCGTGGTCTTTGTTCTTTTTGCTCGTTTGAAAAGCTTTCTCGTTTCTGCTCTTAATCGAGATAGTTCTTCATGCTACCAAGGCACAGTCGAGGATCTCCTCTATTTTATTGGGCAGCTTACTTCGTACGAGTCCATAATAGCTGTGCAGAGACTTGATACCATGGCCTCAAGTTCTGCTAAACCAGCTAGTCTTCCTCTATATAGATCCCAATTGGTTATCCTTGGGTTCATATAAACGACCACAGCGGGTGTGTCTTGTCCTATTTTAAAGTGTATGTATTTACTTATAATCGGAGAGAGATGGCTCACCCGACACATACCTTTTTAAGATGGTCTAATACATGTTGTAGTTTTTTTGGAACGTTTGTACAAAGTTTGTATCTTACTAAACTATTGTGCTGAAACATTAATATAATGATCTGTATGAGTTGACCTATGATATACGTAAAATGTTAGGCTTCCATTTGGTTTCATTTCAATTAGATCGTCAAGGAATGCAAGACAACTATCTTTGTCTTGTTCTATTGTAAAATTAATGTTTCTATGTTGATTGTATAATTGGTTTCCGTACACTATTAATTATTCTTTCCCAAAAGGCCACAGGAAAAATATCATCAACATGTTCAATCCAAAGTTTTGGTCCCTTAGATACATTATTTAGAGCCTGTTCTTCGAAATGTTCCAAAAAATAATTTGCAATCGATGGTGAAACTGAAGATCCTATAGCTGCTCTGTCTAACTGTTGACAATCTTCGAAGAATGATGTAGTTAGACAAAGTTTAAGTATTTTAATCTCGTTGTGGTTCAAATGTCGTTATATTAGTTGTAAGTTGCCATTTATTGGTACTTTTGTGAATAAGGAATCCGCGTCAAAACTAATTAGCAAATCATCTGGTGTTAATGCTAATTAGCAAATCAATTCAATAATTTTTTAAAAAAGAATTACTCGAAGTAGAGTATTTAGGTATTTAGGTAATGCGTGGGTTGTTAAACTTATCGAGCTTACAATTGGTCGAAGTGGAACTTTTTGATTTGTACATTTTTGGCAATCCATAAAATCTTTGTACTGTAGGATATTGTGGTGTTAGTCTCTTAATTATTTCAGCTGCTAAGTTTAATTCCTTTAACAGTTTCGTAGTGAATAATATGAACTTGTTATTAGGATTCCATGATAGTTTAGTGTAAGCAGAATCGTTTAGCTTTGTTTATGTAATCAGCTTTGTCCATTGAAGCGGTAGCTAAATTCGCTTAAAAATGCAACGTGCAAACTTTAAATTTACAATAGAAAAAGAAGAACATGGTTATCTTCCATTCCTTGTTCTAATTGAAAGAAAACAGCACAAAGTTTAGTACGATACGAAGTTTGTACAACCGTGCCACAAAGATTTGTCAACCGGATAAACTACAATATAAATTAAACCATCTTGAAAAGGTCTTCATAAATAATGGCCTCCAACAAACAACAAATTAGAAAGTCATTTCAACCGAGACAAACGGCGCCTAGGGGTGATAGATTTATAAGTTCAAATAAGTTTGCCATTTTACCTTTCCTTGCAAACACAACGTATGAAACTGATACACTATTAAAAATGCATAATATAAAAGTAGCTTACAAGAGCAGTATTAAAATTTTAAATATTCTGAATTCCGCTAAATTCCAAATACCATTACCGGACGTAAAATCCTGCCCCATTCAGATGTCCGGGAGCGCAGGGCCCAAGCGACCCCGTTCAACGAAAGTATCAACTTTCTGATTGGCTACTGCAACATCCGCGGCATCAGGTCTAATCTTAATGCTATTCACCAACATCTTGAACAACTACAACCTGATATTTTGTTTCTATCTGAAACATAAGTCTCCTATGAAAGCTCCGAGTCACACTACTTGCTATTTCCTCAATATCACCTTCACTCTAACTTTCGATATAAAGGAGGCGTATATGCCTACATCAAGGACAGAATTGCTTGCATGAGGGTTTTTCCTTAGAAAATAAAAATTTTGACGTGATTTGGTTTAAACATTCTCTGGTCCTAATTTTGTGAAATTCTACTGTTGCATTTATAGGCCTCCTAATGACAGTAACTTTCAAGACTTCTTCGATTACCTTAGTATGAAAGTTGACTATCTCCTGTCTCAGTTTCCATCTTGCGGTATCTCAATTGTAGGCGATTTCAATGTTCATAACTCTAATTGGCTTCAATTTTCATCTACTACAAATCCTGCTGGTCATAGTGCAGAAACATTTGCTATTTCATGTGATCTCACACAAATGATTTCTGAACCCACAAGAATCCCTGATAACCATAACTATACTCCACATCTTCTAGATCTCTTTCTTACATCAAACCTTCTTGTTTATAAAACTTCCGTTCTTTCGCTTTAGGTCTTTCCGACCATTGTCTAATAGAAATCATTTCTACTGTACCTAATTCCACTGTTGTTCGCAAAACCGATAGAACCTTGAGGTGTCTTAAGTCAGCTCGATGGAGTAATTTACGGGATTTCTTTGCAACCTTTCCATGGCGTGAATATTGTTTTAAGTCGTCCTCTTCTTAGGACACCGCTCTTTCAGTATCTGAAGTAATCCTCATGGGAATGGAGTTATATATTCCCAGAAAACAGTATCGTTTAGGTCATTCACGTTCCCAACCCTGGTTCAATAAGGTTTGTGCTGATGCAATATCTTTAAAAAATAAATATTACATTAAATGGAAATCTAATAAATTGGTCGACAGTCATGTAGAATACGTTGAATACGTTGGTGGTAGAAAATCTGCAAAAGTGTCATCACTAAAACTAAAAAGTTGTTCGAACAACGAAAATGCAATGAACTAGCTACATCTCCTTTAGGCAGTCGTAAATTTTGGTCTTTAGCTAAAGCCATTTGTAAAAATCTTGGAACATCTTCATTTCCCCCCCTGACATCTATTGACGGATCAGTAGTTGCTGATTCTGTAGACAAAGCCAATGTTTTTGTGGATTTGTTTGTATCAAACTCGTGTCTCAATGATTCTGGAATAGATGTGCCCCTAGTCAACACTTCTTCATACGCTATGAAACCAATTCATTTTCGGTACAAGCTCTTGGAATCGATCAGCAGTAGGCTTGATCTCAATAAGGCGACTGGCCCAGACGGTATCCCAGCTATTGTCTTAAAGAAATGTTCCCCCGAACTAGTACCAATCCTATCTAACCTCGATACGATCTCAATGTCTTCTGGGGAATTCCCTTCATCATGGAAGTTAGCAAATGTTCAACCTATTCCCAAAAAAGGGGACCGATCCCTCAAACTACCGACCAATTGCCATCACTTCCATTTTGTTTAAAATCATGGAAAAAGTCGTCAATCAGCAACTGCTCACGTTCCTTGAAACTACTTAGTGACCACCAATATGGGTTTAGGCAAAGTCGTTCAACAGGTGATCTTCTTTCATATGTGATCCAAGTTTGGAACAATACAGTAGAGCAGTCCGGTGAAACAGTTGAAGTCGCTTTAGATATCTCAAAGGCATTTTACCAAGTTTGTGAAACTCACCTCGTTTGGGTTATATGATACGCTCATCAACTGGGTTTCTAGTTTCCTTGATAAAAGACGAATACGTGTCGTAGTTGATGGCTTTTTTTCAAAAGAAGTTAGCATTAACGCAGGCGTACCACAGGGATCCGTTATAGCGCCTACACTTGTAAAGAACCAGCGTCCTGTACTTATATGTTTTAGAATAAATTATGTGCGGACCATCCTGTATGTAAGATTTCATAAGTTTACGCGATATTGCACAACAAATAATTTATTCATCACCGCTGACGTGTATTTCTTAGAAACCGTAAGTTTCTGCACGTCAGAACGATTTTAACCAATCACGTAACGGTATTCCCCGCACAGTAGCCGCGAAGCCGCCCACAGATGCACCTTTATAAACTCGCGACGCGCATAGAAAAAAAAAAAACTCCTTCAGTAAGGAGAGATGAATCTTAGTAGATTCAAGTTAAGCCGATATCCAGCAGCCGCCTCCGTACCGTTGACCGTTCCAGAAACCAGTAGCCGCAGCCGCTCCGTTTGCTTAGAGTAAGCACCGACTTGTTGTTCACCGACGAAGAGTCCTTCGCGATCGGGCGAGAACGCGAACCACTTCGCACCGGGCAACCTAAAGTTCAATTCTGTACTGCTATTGATAGACACGTAAGTTGTAAAGTTATACATTCTGACAATTTACACTCAAACACTACAGACCGTAAATAATTCCGGGCTGAGCTCCAGGAGTTATACCACACACACCTAGAGTAACGCAGGGGTAGCCCCCGACGGAACTCGCCAATACAAACTACACTAGCACCTAGAGTAGCACGAAGGGTAGATCCCATCGTCACTCGCCACCACAAAGTACACCTAGAGGAACGCAGGGGTAGCCCCCGACGTATCTCATCAACACTGGAGGGTGAAGGGTTGTTACAGGGCTGTAAAGACCTACGACCTTTCTCTTAGTATATACAGTAAAGACAGGCCGTCGCCTATGTCTTCTGGGCATTACTGAAATCCCGCTCGAAACTCACACACTATCTCCAGACAAACATAATAACCATACACGGTGTCTTTAAATTGCAGAGGAATACCTCCATAACCTGTAGTATAAATTAGTAGTCCACCTAACCATCGTAAATACCTGGTGCGAGAACGTTTGTATACAAATTAGAGTACGTAGAGTATTCTATCTTTACGTAAACCTATTAGAGTAGCTTTAATATTAAGTATTTTGTTCCCTTGATTAATTATAAATAATTAAACTTAGTTAGAGATCGGTAATTAATTTAGTTAGATAAATGATCTAATTGCCTGCATTAAAACCGGTTATAATTGGAAAAAGGCCGTCACAAGACCTCGCGTTTGTATACGTGCATTTCGCGTGTATTATTTCCCGGGAGTAAGACATCCTTGCTTCAGCGATCCAGAGTTACTAACGTATAAACACGATATCGATTTTCTCAAACGATTCGAGTTCATTGCGCTGGCGTCCCGACCAACAACGGTATCAAGGCTGACGCTCTCGCTACTATACGTGCAGGACCGTAACCTAAACTTTGCCTCTTAGGTAAGGAATAGATTAACAAGACCATCTTTTGTTCACAGAAGCGACGTCGCACCCAGTAACGCTAGGACCCGGACCGAGAAGTTCTCCTATACATTTTGTTAATTACTTTCTTATTTTATTTATTGTAAATATTTGGTTAATATACATTTTAAAAATGCTTTACGGTTTTTATTTAAGGTTACAGTGTTAAGCCCATCCAGTACTTACTACGAACCACACCCCGTTTATAAAATAAACCCGATTGAGCAAAGCCGAGGCAAAATAAAACCGCGTTGGGTTTCCAAACCAGAAGGGCGCAATATAAATGTAAGTATAGAAGCCACTTCAAAGGGGGGCATTATACACTTTCTCTGCTGTACATAAATGACCTTATTTTTTCAAAAACTAACCCCATCCATTGCATTGCTGACGATAGCACTCTTCACTGTAGTTCATCTCAGTCTATTCATAGTGATAATCCACCTTCTATGTCAAATCAAGAAATTAAAGCTGAAATGGCAAATTCAATCACCAAAGACATTCAACGTATTTTCGAATGGGGAAGCAATAATCTAGTTAAATTTAATGCTAACAAAACTCAGTGTTGCCTTGTTTCTGCCAAAAAAGATCGATCATTTCCTGTTGTAAGTATGAATGATTCAGTTCTTAAGTTTTCAGACTCTATTACTCTGTTGGGTATGACTGTATCTTCAAATCTCGCATGGCTTGACCATCTTCTGTCAGCTACCAAAACAGCTGATCGTAAAATAGGCTTTTTGTACAAATCTAAACAGTACTTTACCTATCGCCAACTCCTTCTGTGTAAGGCCCAAATTCGGCCTCATCTGGAATATCGTTCTCACCTCTGGATTAGTGCTCCCCAATACTCTCTCGATATCGTTGATCGTATTCAAAAGAGAGAGATTAGGCCTATAAATGACCCGTCCTTAACCTCTCACACACAGTCCCTTGAGAATAGAAGGATGGTTTCAGTTCTTTCTTTGTATTATCGTTATTACAACGGCTATTGTGCTGCTGAATTATATTTTTTGATACCATCTCGAGCTATCTTTGCGAGAAACACTCGGTTCGCTCTTTCACATCATTAGTATGCAGTACAAATCTCCACTTGTCGTACCAAACGGGCGCAATCCACATTTTTCTACACGGCTTCTAAACTCTGAAATGATCTCCCTAGTTCCTGTTTTCCTCTCACTTATGATATGAGAAAATTTAAGGTAGGTGTTCCTGAGTGATTTAGCACGATAGGCCAAATTTAGCCTGTTCAGGTCCACAAAAAAAAACGTGTGTGGTGTTTACGAAGTGCATGTGGTAAAGTCTACAATGGTGAAACTGGAAGAAGCATTAAGGAATTGGTATACAAACCAGATTCTAGCAGCTACTGAAATTCTAAAACAACCTAACA
The DNA here is from genome assembly GCA_036346205.1 of Vesta saturnalis. Lineage (NCBI taxonomy): Eukaryota > Metazoa > Arthropoda > Insecta > Coleoptera > Lampyridae > Vesta > Vesta saturnalis. Next base: position 8,420,305 of record JARFJB010002021.1, on the reverse strand, counting down.
ACTTGAACAAGGATAATGGTATGAACTATCCGATATCTGGGTGTCTATTTTCAAGAATTAAAAGTTATACAGTCAGCAGCAATGGTTTAAATTTTAATTCTCTGGTTACCTTATTAATACTTGTCTCTTTGGCGTTACCTTGTCAATATTTGTTACTTTGATAATATGCCTGACGAAGGATAAAGTTTCTATTTCCATTTTTTTACAAATAAAGCGTTATTTAACATATCAAATGGTGAAAGTTTCATATCCTATAAAAGTTTCAGATCTGAATCAATGCGATTCATACTTGAAAACATTGTAAAAACAAAAACAACAATCTATTTCAAATGGACGTTTGAAACTTTATTATTTATGTAATTTCTAGGGTTATTTCGCTTTGCTTAAAAAAACTATAAAGAAGAGCTATGTAAAATTCAGTTTTTCTCTAAAAAATATGTTTCCGGATTTTCCTATAAAATTAACCGTTATTCAGATACTGGAAACGTTTGAAGTAACACTTAAATTCTGCTTTAGGAATTATTTGCCACTAAATTACGCGTCGTATCAAAAAATTTCAAAGTACACAGTTAATCGATATGTTTATTGTCTGTATGTTGGTATTTTGTAACTTTGATATACACAGCTGTTGCAGAAGTATTTGATGAAAACCAAAATCAGCCCCTAATAAATCCCCCTCTCCGCCACTGAATTTCTCCCAAAAAAAAAGGAGAAATGAGAACAAGCTTAAATACTAAATTTTAAGTACGTACATGTATACTAACATTTATTCATGCACATAAACACGCACGTAAACCCACACGTACGAAATGTAACGTATTAAATTTAAATTCCAGTTATTTTACGTCTTATTTCGAACCTGCTCATTTTCAATCCAGTTAGCTTGGCAACCCTCCTACTGTGGTAAGCCCTCACGCAGTGCCACATTTACCATTGCGCACATTACACACTTACGTAAAGCACCAAGTTTTAGGGGGCGCCAAAATCTGTAAGTGACAAAGAAATTTAAATCACGTAAAATTAATTGTTGCAAACAAAACTTTAAATCAAAATATTGCTAGTTTTTGATCTTTATAGTAAAATTCTATAACACTTTAAATATACTATAGCATACACACATGTATAAATCTTTCCAAAACAATCTGACCATTTTATTGAACTGGAATAAATTTGTTTTATGTTTAAAACACAGCGACAAGTACTGTACTCATGTTATATCTTACCATTATTGTGTTATGAAGGTATCCATTACCAACTAAAATGTTTGAGCTGTTTTTTTTTGTTTGGGTTTGGTTTCAGACGTGAAAAGCGCCCAACCAAGCAACCGAATGGAGACTACTGCAAGTTTGCATTGAGATGATGCAGTGTCGACCATGTGTTAAGGAGGTACCATGGATAGTTAATATTCTTATTTTATTAATCCGAACACATTAAGTTTCTGCAGTGAAAGATTTCTTTTCTATTTTGATTCAGTAGGTATATTATATTCCGGATTCTTATTTCGGTTGTACGTTGTACCGTTCGTTGCCTTGTACGCTTACAATTTGTATCACTATTGTAACGCACCTATATACGCGATAAGAAGTTACCCGTATGCTAAAAACCACCAACGCGGTAAACATAAGTGCCGTTATCGTCTATTCAGTCGTCTAGCGATGAGTCACTCTGCACCTAGAATATTTCTTCTAGATTATTTCATCTATGCGTGTTTCTATTTAAAAAAGAACCGATCCAGAGATGATTGCTTGCGAATTTAGTCGTCGTGCAGCATTCAATATAGATTAGAATTGTACTGAGATAAATTAAAAGCTTAAGTGTTCATTATTAAAGATTAAGATTTTCGTGTTAACGTTTGGGTTTGTATTAAACGTAATGTTTCTATCGTTATTAAAAACGTAACACTATTTTAGTTTTTTAATTTTTAAATTCAATAATGAACATGGGAAAAAATTAAGTCGTGCGCAGTATAAAATCCTGCTGATGAAAAACGCAAACAAGAAAATTTTTTGAATGAAACTAAAAGGCTAGAACACTATTTCAGTTTACACACGCCTGCAAAACCTCAATCTGAACAGACTTTATATATTCCCAAAAACCCCGATGTTACATATAGCATTAGAACTATCTTAGACAGTGATGATACTGAAGCTGTTTTAAATGTCCATGTTTCAACTGAAAGTGCCAATGCTGCTAGTGGTAGTAATTATTCTTCAAAAGAAGCTTTCGGTGTTTGGTGAGCAGCAAGAGTAAGTGCATGTAACTGATGATCCCGCTGAATGGGTTCAGTTAAATACTTAAAGGATTGACTATTTATTATCCCAAGGAATCAATCAGTACATGTTCGATGATTTTTCAGCATCCATAACAAAAACTGCTGCAGCAAGAAATCCTAAAGGTATGGTTCAGCGTCCCTTAAATAAAATTGTATTTCGTCGAAAAAATGACGAAGAACAGTTGGTACGAAAATTTTTCGAAAAAAAGGTTATTTTGTATCCCATGCCGTCTTTTTGGTCGAACTTCAAAAATGGCGAAGGTATCAATGACTGGAGCAATGTAAATAGAATATTAAATCTTTACGAAGTATTTCGGGAACACTTCAAATGTCAAATTTTATTATTACGTAGAAAAAATAGTACTGGTACGGACAGAATAGACTTTGTGAACAAATTAAAAGTCAAACTGAGTATTGTAAATAAGTGTTGCAAATGGGAGTTGCTGTAGTAAAAAACACTTAATTCGATCCCAAAACCTACAAACAGTGTTTCCCAATACAGAAGTTGTGTCAATGGCAGTGACTGTATGTTCAGCTGAACGGTCATTTTCTACTTTAAAACGACTTAACACTTATTTACGGTCAATTATGGAAGAAAATCAGTTAAATTCATTGATTAATTTGACTATAGAAAGTGACTTGACTGAAAGTTTAAATAAACTCATTACAGACTTTGCTGCAAAAAATCACGTCGAAAACAATTGTGAAATTCTAAGTTTAATTATTTTAAAATGTGTATTATAAATAATATATTATCTTGCGCTACAATCTATACTGTAGGTGGAGGACCGCGAGAATTTTATTATTGTAATAAAGGTTTGTCAAATGGCCATTGTTAACGCGATAGAAAATATAATTAGTGGATTTGTAATATCTTGATAACACGTCGTAATTTGCCAATGTCTTCAAAATGTTTTATTTACATATTTTTATGTAAGAGATGTGAGAATGCATGTAACTGATATTTGGCTAGGGTTGAAAAACACATGTTGGGGTGTGAGTAGCAGGTGTACGCTTAAAGCTGCTTTACTCAAGAGTCGTAACGAATCATTGGAATTTCTTATGCGCCGATTCTTAATGTAAAAATGTCACTAGTTTAATAAGTAATTGTGTCGGTGCAGACCGCGATAAAAAGATATCTTTGTTTGGTACGTAGAAACCCGAGATGTAACTGTAGGGTTTGTTACGGACCAATGCATATTTTTAAAATTAAGATGTCGTGCAATAATTAATATGAAACTGTTGCAACGTAAATTAATGCTTTTTGTTTTTTTATTACTTTTGAAAAATGGGGGTTGATAGCGGGAGTAAAGATAGTTAAGTTTTAAATCGGGGGAAAGGCAGTCTCAGTTAGAGTGTCAATCGAGCCAGATCGATTTGGAGTTTGTCTTTAAAATATTTCGTGCTTGTACATTTCCTTTTGAGTCAGCCAACACTAAATTGTCTTTTTTCGTGTGTTAGTTTTAATGTATTCTTCAAATAGTAATCTATAAACAACAGTCACTCTTTTTGCAGTTAAACCACGTATGTTAACAATTTAACAATTAAAGAAATATGTATTCAAGTGTAAGCAGGTATTTTTATGTAATTAAGGCAGGCAGCTAATGATTCTAAAATCGTATATAACCTATTAAACATCGAGCATTGCCTTGCAAAGGTATCTTATTCACACGCGGGGTCCTTAAGCTAAGAGCTATTAAAATGGAAGACAGTACGGGGCTCCCTTACTGTGGTATTGGAGTGAATTAGCATTGTTGGTAGTTGTTTATATTTATACTTGCGTAGAGGTGAGGCGTGGGAGAACGAGTACAGGATACCGCTCTGGTTATTAATTTTATTGTGTACATACTTCCGGGCTCAGATGATCATTAAACACCTCGAATTTTATTTTTATTGTTGCATAGATGAATGTGTAACCTGAGAAAGGAGCGCTGTATTTTTCTAACGCCCTCAAATTTATGTATCGGTCACGATGTTGTTATCTATTTTAAAATTAACCTTGTAAGGCTTTGTTTTTTTGTGTCAGTTGCTAGGTAGAATTATTTGCCTGCGAGCTGATTTCTATTAGTATGTAATTTACTGTAATTTGACTTATGTATTTTGTGCTTTAATGGGCACTACACAATTGTGTACGTGTAAATTCCTTGTACATTTTCCCATAATTGTGGGTGAGACTACATGGTGTTTTTTTATTGTGTTTCTCTGTAAGTAAACTGCCTTTTATTTATTTTCTCTTAGTGTTATAACCCGATTTAATGGTGTTTTGTTATATATTTAACCCTTTCTCTGTTTTTTCTTTGTATTATTTAATTTACTAATGTACTTTACTTATTTATGAATAAGGTGGGTTTTATTGGGGGTTGGTTCCCACAATAGTATATTAACGGGCTGAACAACTTCTGCGCAAAGCTCGTTCATTTTAATTTGAATAGTTTCATTTTTTACCTGTCCCTCATGGTGCAGCACTTACCTTATCCAGCGTATCTAATTCAGATAGCACATCGTACCTATCACTAGACGGCCAATTCGTTTGATCAGATTTGAAGGTTTGTGTGTAATTAAATATCGAACTCGTAAATAAATTCTAATGTTTTAATTATTGCCAGGAAAGGCAGGCAGGCAATTGATTTGAGTAATAGTAACGTTGTCAGCCAAGTCAAGATAAATCACTTAGCGATTGTTTTGTTCTTGAATTTACATTATTATAAATTCAATGCGGGACGCTACAATACCCTTACGATTAGCGTAAAAATTAGAGTCCTAGGTATGTCGTTGATATATAGTAGGTACTAGATTATAATCATAAATACTCTAATTAAAAGGTATGTATAATTTGATGCGTAAAGCGGAAAACACCTAAATCTGGTACTGCCCTCCCGTTGATTAATGCGGTTTGATCGTGTAACAATTAGAACTAATAACTCTTTTCCCGCGACTTAATCAATAGAAAACTTAACCAAAACATATTATTGGTTACTCTGAAAAAACAAGTTGGAACGGAGTATATCCCAATGGTATTTTCCATTAAATATGGTTTTATAAAATCACATTTTTTCTTTCTTAATTTAACGCCGCAAGCAAGGCGTAAGATAAAATGTTTACCTGAGAAAACTATCAAAACGTGTGACCTCTTTGTTTACTTCTACGAGTTTGTAGTTCTTGTTATTTAGGCAGTCTGAAATATTCTGTGTGATAATGTTACCACGACTTCCTAAAATCAATTTTCTGCAACCCGCTAATGGATGAATTAATTATTAAATATCCCTCGGAGGCCTCTACTATGCAACATACATTAGACGTCTAATACTCCATAGATGAGTACTCGTTACTCACGGCACGGAAATAAAATTCAAATAAAGACAATTCCACCTAGTTCAATAGTTCATAAAATTTTACAAACACGTACAAAGCGATGCGAATATCTAAAATAACTTTAGAAAACTAAATTTTACTAGATGGCACAAAAAACTTTTATTCACGGCAGCTATCATAAGACAGGCCTGTATTATAGTTTATGTTTTAATCATAAAACTAACTATGAAAAGTTATGATTAAAATACAACTGCCTAGTAGGACTATTCTCTTAAACTACACCACCTTCTTAATTTATTTATTTAAATTTTTTAAGTTCCAAACAAGCACATGTTAAAAGAAACTTTTATGTTAGTGAACAATGTAAAGATAGCTGTGGTGTCAAACAATTGCTTGTTTGCTGATACCCGACTGAAAACACGCAATCTTTTGATCTTCTTTAAGAGTTTCCCGAAAAACTCTGAACGTTATCGTTCTTAGCTACACTTTCGGTAGCACGCAGATAAACGTTCACCTATTTTTAATCTGTAATTTTAGGTAAAAGGAAATTCAGCGCAATATGTGCAAAGTATAGATAAACATATACACTTCGTACTTTGCATATTTAAATAACTTTTATAAAGTTTGTAAGTGATTAATCTAGTTAAAGAAGCTTATATTTGCATATACAAAAAAATAGGTATTTATACAAGAAAGTTTCCGTATTCCGCCGTATTGGAAAAGTAACTTTACTTTATCGCATTATGTATTCAATTTGACTTGAACTTTTCCACACGTGCACATTTTTTACAATCACACTTTAACAAAGTAAACAACTGTAGAGATCTCTTTATACTGTCACGCACAAGCGAACATAGCATCAAGTATTAAAATATACCGTTCGATTTCTTTTGTATCTCACAATCTTACTACATCTTTTTAGACAGAAAAAGGTAAATTTTATTTATTTCCGCCTTATCTAATCAACATTCTGTGCTTGCGCGAGTGAAAAAATATAGTGTCTAATATTAACCTTTAAGGTGTTAATCACTAGTAGTCTAACAAGCAGTTAGTTATGTATTGTTATTTTACATACATGAAACCATTTCCGATTTTAAAACATACATTTTTAACGTAATTCCCATCACACGTGGTTAATGTGCAGCAAACAAAATACACCCACGTATCACACAAGATTAAAAAACACTGTAGTAGCGGACCGCCAAAAATTTCATTAAACATGTTCAAATCGCAATTGTTACCGCGATAGAAGAGTTAATTAATGGGGTTTGATATATTTTATTATATATTAAGTCGTAATTTGAGAATAGTTTTCGGGATATCTTATTTTTGTAACTAATAGTGGCTAAGGGATGAAAAACACATGTTAGGGTAGAAACAAGTAGGTGTACGCTCGACACTACTTTATTGCCGGGGACCGTAGCGAATATTTGAAAGTTGCTGTATGCACATTCTTGCGGTAAAAACTTCTTAAATGTAATAAGAACATAACGCAAACCCAAACGGGTCTTTGTTTAGTACGTGAAAACGCGAGACCTAAATCTAGGGCTTGTTACGGACGAATGCATATTTTTAAAATTAAGATTCCGTTCAATAATTAATATGAAACTGTTCCAACGTAACGTTTCTTGTTTCTTTTATTACTTTTGAAAAACGGGGGTTGTTTTTCGGGAGGAGATATAGTTAGTTTGAAATCGGAGGGGAAGCCAATTACGTTTGAAGGTTTCATTGAGCCGGATCGCTTTGATTTGTTTTAATTAGAAACTCCCATTGTAAACCGTTCCGTCTATAAATATTTTTGTCATGCACATTTGAGAAAAGTAGAAACGCTAATTCGTTCTTTTCTTTTAGTGTATGTTTTAATGTAAATTTTTCCAAAATTAATCTATAATTAATCACGTATGTATTTTGTGGTTTAATAGTCACTAAACAATTGTGTACGTGTAAATTCCTTGTCTATTTTCTTTTGTCCTGGCCTTTACCTTATTATCACCTGTGCAACTTCACTGTTGTATTTTATATGTACCGTAGTTTGCCTTATTGTTTTATTTGCTTATTTACTTAAAGACCCGCATGATTGGTTTTAGAGGGCCACTTGTTTGGTATTAGAACTTTTATTCTGATTTATTTATGGCACAATTGTGGGTGTGACTACATGGTTATTTTTATTGTGTTTATATGTAGCTAAACTGCTTGTTATTTATTTTTAACGCACTTTAACCTGATTTACTGGTGTTTTGTTATATATTTAACCCTTTCATTGCTTTTTTTGTGTTATTTGATTTATTAATGTACTTGTGCAATTACTTATTTATGAATAAAGTGGGTTTTCTTGGTGGTTCTTTCACACAATATTACGTTAGCGTGTTAAACCATCATTGCGCAAAGCTCGTTAATTTTAATTTTAGTAGATTCATTGTTTACCTGCCCCACATGATGCAACACCTAACCTCATCCAGTCTATCTAATTCAAATAGCACAACGTTTGCGCGTAATTAAATATCAGACTTGTAAATAAATTCTAATGTTTAATTATTGCCAGGAAAGTTAATGTAAGACAAGCTATTAATTTGAGTAGTGGTGACATTATTGTCAGTAAAATAAAAAAAAATCACTTAGCAATTGTTTTGTTCTGAGGTTTGCATTATTGCGAATCAGTCCAAATTACACTTTTCCCCGGGAACGCGTTTCAATAGTTAGGCCATGATCATCAGCGGTCGTTGATAGCTAATAATGGTAGCGTACCCATTGACACGCGTTCGGTGTTTGTTAATTTTGTGTGGTACGTGTGTGTGTATTTTGTTTGTTACAGATCCTGCCACAGTTCCAGTGTTCCAGATTTTTCAAGTTATTGTGTAGAGTAAAATTAGTTACAGTTTTGGTCTATAGCTGCTTATTTATAAACGCAAGATTATTTGAATATTGTATTTAGCTTGTCAGCATTGTGATTCCATAATTTTGATACATTAGTGAATAGTTTTGTTAAGAAAGCTTTCAGTCGTCATCGATAATTTTTAGAGCTTAGACCTCATTGAGCTTTCTATTGCAAGTTTACTATATCCTGAGTGTGGGGTCAATTTGTAAGGTTTCATGTTGTTACTCAAGTAATGTCGGATTAACCAAAAGGTAAAATACTTTTAGTCAAGAGTACTGCGAAAGGTAGGAATCGAATGCTAATAAAAGTAAAACTTCAAGTGAATAAAATTGCATAAGAATGTAAAGCAGACCTTAAGCTACCATTACTTAGTTTAAATTTTTCTATAGTTCAATCGGAGAAGGGTAAGGTTCGTATAATCCTTTTGACAAGTACTTGATTTTGACAAACACTAATTCATTCTAAGCGATTTATACAGTGAGCACCAAATGTCCGCCCCCCCGTTTAAGTTTTGAACGCTTAAACACGCTAAACTCAAGCGTTAAAATACTTATGGTCAAGAGTAATGCGAAAGGTAGAATCGTAAATGCTAATAAAAATGATATTTAAAATTAATAAAATTGCATAAGAGTGTAAAGCAGACGTTAAGCTACCGTTACTTAATTGAAAGTTTTCTGTAGCTCAATCGGAGAAGGGTAAAGTTCGTATAATCCTTTTGTTGGTATAATTCGTTCTAAGCGCTTATACAGCGAGGACCAAATGTCGGTAACCCCCCCCCCCTTAACTTTTGAACGGTAACAGTTTTTATCGGGCAATTTGATGTGTTATTATAAAAGTAAAAAGAAACTATTTCTGATGTACAAATGACTGCCAAAAATTTCAAAATGACAGCTGGGCGACATTTTGAAATTTTTGTTCTTACGGGGAGGGGGGGGCGAGTGCCATCTCATGTTAAAGGTACTTTCATTCTTTAATCAATTTTCGAATTTGAAAACATTTGAATAACTCGTATTCGAATGATTCAACCCTATGTTACAGTGATACATTAAAGAACTGAGCCTGAACGTACTAGAAAATGTGACAGTTGATTAATTTTTGCTGTGATCTTTAGACTCGTTTATTTGACAAATTATGTGTATGAAAATGGCAATGTTTCGTCCTTTAAACGAGAAAACTGAAGCACTTGCTCAAGCGAATCGCAATTACCATACTGCCGTCCGCATCTTTAATGAATGTCAAAATTTCGATCAATAGAGACAACAAAAGGATGCAGCATGATCCGGGAGACCCAGCATTGCAGAAAATGTGAAAATACAGGCAATTTACGAAACTTTAGTGAATCCTGAATAAGGTACGAAGGCGGTGGCCGGTACATGTAACACTTCCCGTTATCTCACCAACTATAATAGACTACATACTTTAAAATAAACGGCAAATGAAAATAAACTCTAAAATACACACACAAACAAAACTAAATTATTTACACAGTTTGGGGCGATAGGGTGTAAAAACTCGACAGAAAATCAAAAAAAGAATAATATTTTATTATTATTAAAGATTTTAAATTAACACAAAAGACTAAGCAGCTGACGTTTTGAATTTATGAACAAATAAATATAAACTTATTCAGGGGCTGATAACAACATAATCGTGTTTTGTAAGGACATTAATGCTTTATTTTCTATATAACAAATTGGGTTAGTTAGTCAACAATTCCTTCTCAACTTTATTTAAGAATAAAAGAATATTTTGACGAAGGTTCTATTTAACTTACTGCACTTACTATAGCTACACAATTACAAAAATGGATGCAATGCAAAATATCAAGGCTGTAAACTATAAACAA
>JARFJB010002021.1:8327500-8405000 GCA_036346205.1 Vesta saturnalis | reverse complement strand
ATTCAAACTAGATAAGAATGTTAAAACCAAATTTTGATAAATAAATTTTACAGATATCTAATTGTTGTCTTTTAAAAACAAGATTCCTTTTCAAACTCTATTAAATGACCCTAAATCTTAGAGATGGCGCAAATTGTTTAAATACCAAATTTATATCTCTAAAAGAATAAAAAGATGTGTACGTTAAATACATTAGTTTAACTGTAGAGATGCGAAAAATAATTTTTGAGGTACGAAATTAAAACATTCCACCAACGAATAAGGAAATATTAATATTTAGATGTAACTAATTAGTTCATTAGTTCATTCATTAAGTAAAGTAACGGAAGTTATCGAAAATACACGTTATTCACGATGAACACGTAACAATGTGTTGTTTATACCTGTGCTAGATGAGAACTATGTATATATAAAACGAGTCTTGAGGGAGATGTAGGTCTTGTTGAAGTCACGAAGTTCACAGAAAGAACAGCGTCATAATAAAAAAAACAATACAGTCGTCCATTTTTGAGGTGTCTTCAAGAAGGCGGCAAGTAGAGGACATTACGGAAAATAAAAATTTGAAAGTGGGGCTTGGAATTGTATGAAGTACAACGGAAATTGAAAAATGCACGATTGTCCTAAGGATTTTTTAATGTGTGCATCCATTTTTAAGGTGTCTTAAAGAAAGTGGCAAATAGAAGACTTAATACCCTAATAAATAAAATGATGTGCTAATGTATATATTTATATAACGTATGCGTTTTACGGAATTGTGTGATATACATGACAATTTTCAAACTAAATAAGGATGCTTCACGAAAATCATGGACGTAAGTAATTCAATTGAAAAAATTACGTAGATTTTAATTTTTCAAACAATGAAACGAGCGGTATTATTCTCATATTGAGAAAAAAAAATTAAAGATGCAATTAAATTACATTTCACTGTACTACTTATCGCAAACAATTAAAACAAAACGCTATAAAAATAGAACAGGTTATACGGAGGATGCAAATGTTGAAACTAGACAAAATTAGGAATGGAAGGTAAAAAATAAAAACACATTTCTAAGTAATTGTTTTGCGGTAGTACTATGCAGATAGAAACTTAAATTAAATAAAAATGTTTTCAATTATATGCAGTTTTAATAAGCTAACCAAGTATAGGTAATGAATCAAACATGATTACTAATTTAGAAACAAACCGGTGAAAATTATAAAAATTATAATTCAGTGTACTGTTAATGCATAGGATTGAAAACTCTCTTGATAATTTATATATAGGTCCGCTGATGTGCGCATAAACGTTGTTGCAGTAGCTAAAGTGTTTCATTTATGTTGCAGTTTTATGTAGAGATACGTGTATAATATTTACATTGCGCTGAAACTTGAAAATGTGGGGTTGTAATCGATTATAACTTTAGATTGCTCAAGTAAATTGTGTTTTTTACGAGTGTACGTGAGTAGAGCAAAAAAAAATTGCGTTTTTAAGTGCAGTTTATCATTACGAATTTTAATACATCAGTTTTAGGACTATTTTCCATATTTTGATAAATTAATAAAATATAAGAGATAGAATGCCGCTTGTAAAACGCAATTAGGTTTTCAAAATTTTATTTTCGATTGAGGGCTAGAGGCAAATTAAAAGAATTCAGGAGAGTGTTTTTCTAGGACTTACATGTTAGCCATTCTCCCCTACCCCTGCCACTCCACCCCGCTTGACGTCGACTTCGTCTTGTGCTCTTTCTCTTTTTATTCCTTTGCACGTACGTCTTTACTATTACTTTAAACCTTTCTGCACTTACACAAAACTAATTTGTAATGGTCGCCACCGGTAATTAAACCTGCGTGTTCATTTACAATAGTATGAGCAGTGAGTATATATATATATATATATATATATATATATATATATATATATATATATATTATACTCAATGGTATGAGTTTACATTTTAAGTAAAAAGGATTTCAATAATTTCAGTAATAATTTGTTTAATTAATTTCTCTTTTCCGCGGTGGTGGTATTGCAGTTACACGTTATCTCATAATCACAAATACTGTTTATAGTAAAATTGACATCGTAAAAGAAAACAACAATGTATGAGTACCTATATTTATTATTTGCAGCAGATTTATGTAAATATATAGAGAATATTTATGTGCAATAGTCATGAACGTTGCTGGTAATCATTTAATTAATTTAATGTAATCGAATCAGTAAAGTTTTAAATAAGTATTATTTTTTATGCATGCATCTCTGCAATACATATTACACATTTGCTTTATTTTAACTGGATTTTTAGCAAACTAACTAACTAACTAGCTTTTGTACCTCCTTCTACGCACACTAGTATGGAGATTAGATACGATTTTGCATCTCTTTAGTTTTACTTATACCAGTTATTATTCATCTCACTTTGATCTACACCTTACACACAACTGCGAGATAACTTTGGAACACAATATAATAAATTTATTTTAAGATAATATTATAATATATATATATATATATATATATATATATATATATATATATATATATATATATATATATATATATATATATATATACATATACACAGTTACAATTTTTATAAAATCCGTTAAACCGCATAATCCATTTTAATTGGTGTTCCCACCTTGCTTCGGATAGTTGACTTTTCCATACTTCTGCAGCCAACTCTGCGATTCGTTTTCGAACTGCCTCGTAATTACTGTCAATGGTCGGCTCCATCTCTTTAAGTTTCCGGAAGGTTGTTTCTATCAGCTCTTCGCGTGTCATTGGCTGCAGCATCGGTCGAGGGAAGAAATCGTCCTCAAAAACCGCCGCGTATACCTCCATCCGGCTATCCATTTTCTTGCCAGTACTGCGTGGGGAAAAATTTAAACATTAAACATTTAGTTCTTACCATTAATTGTTAACTTACTTGTTGTGGTAAGGGTAGTAATTGTGGGGGTTGTTGATGACGTGTTTCATGCCTGCAAACAACTGTACAAATTAGATAAATTCTTTTACGTAGTGCTTTGTAACTTACTATGAAGGTTGATGAAGGTCGGTCATTGGTGGTGGTGTTTGTGGCGCGTTTGTCACCGGGGGATTCGTTTTGCTTTTACAAATAAAACATTATAATAGCTATGGACTTGCAGATTTTGCAGTAATTACTGAAAGGGTCAAATAAATGTCTATCACTCTCCTCCTCCAGGTCCTGCAGAAAAGCATCGAGTGTCTGTGTTGCTCTGTAAAGATAAGTTATTCAGGTTAGCAAGCTACATAAATTATTACAGGTACACGATCGTGCAAAAAAAATGTGGAAGTATTATAATCATCCTATTTTTTCCTCCTGTGCAGTGTCGTCATCCGAGATGATTGTGAAGCCATTAAGGGTTGGTTAGCCTCCCGCCGAAGGAACTTTTGCATTGGCCCATCAACACCTGTCGCACCGCTTTTCTTCGGTTCACACACCTTCATGTCTTGTAGAATGTTTATTCTCAACGCTTTCTTTTTATGTAATGATAATTTATTATGTTTTCGTGAGGTTGCCATGTTACCGCACTGACGTTAACTTACTTAACCAACAGAAGCATGTTCGCTATATTTTAATCATTTAGGAGTGGTGGAGAAAGAGAGTATCTTGTAAGAAATGAGAAAAATGCAACGTAGCGTCTGGATAGTCGAATGATCATTACTTTGTTGTAGGTCGAGAACTTGGTCTATATAAGACGTTATTTATTGATGCTGAAAGTAATTACGTGTCTTGTTCCCATGTGAAAATACTCGAGTTGTGTGCGATGCGCAGTATTTTCGGAAAAAACGTGGCGTCTGGCTAATTGAATGATCGCTACCCTGTTGCAGGTCGAGCACTTGGTCTACATATACGACGTTATTTATTAATGCTGAAAGTGATTACGCGTCTTGTTCCCGCGTGAAATACTCAGGTTGTGTATACTCCGCAGTATTTTGAGAAATAATCTAACATAGCATCCGACTAATTGGATAATCATTACTTTGTTGCAAGTCGAGTACTTTGTCTATATAAGGCGTTATTAATTGTTGCTGAAAGTGATTACGCGTCTTGTTCCCACGTATGTGCTCCGTTCGATTTCGAGAAGCACCTGCTATTTTTATTAAATAAGTTCATTGTCGGTAGGTATGTCGTCGTTCATCACTGTCTGACCTCAGCAGATTCTTAGTTGAACTGACTCGGAATACATTAAGATTATTAAAGCACGAACCCGAAATAGTTAGGCATATTTCAATACTTAGAACTAATATATGTCTGATAGAAAAGGCTATTGCCAATAACGTACATATGGATGATAGGAATGAAAATTCCTTTAAAGTAGAGAGCAATTTGTCCATTTTAAAATCTTATTTGGCGCTACTCCGACAGCAATTGGGAAACTTTCATGTAAAGGGGGCGGGTGGTGAACGCAATACGTCAAGTTTAGTTTGGGACTCTCTCAAGTCTAGTCTTGATTCGAGGTTGTTAACGGGTATTGTAGTCAATTGGGGTTACATCTCCTAGTTTTTTAACAAAGGCATACGATAGTTTTACGAGAAAGACTAATATCATGTCGAAGAGGTCTTGTTAAAAGTGAATGTTGTGCTAGTTGCCACTGCACTAACCCCCAAAATATGAATGTAGAATTAAAGCATTTTGTCGCCAGAAATTCGGTTATTGACTTTGGCACTAATCGCAAAGTGTGGTATCAAATGGAGGTAGTCGACAAATTGCGAGTTAAACTGGAAGAGTTTCAAAAGAAAGGATCGGGATTTAGTCCAAGTGAAATTTTGCATTTAAAAGTAAACGTAAATAATCATTTTCCCATCAAGGGTGGGATTTCAACTTATATCAAAGCTCCGAGTTTTATTGCACTGGAGAGGGCCGTCGTAAATATTAAGAATTACGATAAATTTTGTTTTCTTTGGTCGGTGGTGTCCGCCTTGTATCCTGCAAACCGAAAACCCCATTGAATTGGAAGATATCCCCATTTCGATGAGGTACTGAATCGGGGTACGATTAAATTTCCCATTAAATTAACAGAGATAAAAAAATTTTAAAACTGAACCGCTTATCTATAAATTTATACCGCATAGTAAGAAAGCATGTAGTGCCATTCATGATAAGCGATAATCACAATGATGCTTTTCACGCAATAAATTTATTAGTGCACTCCTCTAACGAAAACGAATATTATCACTTTGCATAGATTATGAACACATCAGCGTTGTTGTCCTCCCAACTTTCTAGGTCACAAAAAATTATTTTGTGACATACGTTTAAACCATTTTTCCTCCAATAGCATATTACTGAAACACTCAACACACTGTCGTCAAGTAAATAAATGTTCAGTAAGATTACCTGACGAAAGTCAGAGGTATTTAGATTTTACTCACTATTTCTACAGGGAAAAGGTCTCTTTCGCAATTTACGCAGATATAGAAAGTATCTTGCAAAAATGTAACAATTCTCCAGATTTAGGTGGCACAAACATGAAACTATTCCAAAACCATATACTTTACAGTATTGCGTTTTATCTCAAGTGCTCTTACGATAACTCCTGGTCAAAGTCTTTCTGATATAGAGGGCCAGATCGTATTACGTGGTTTATCAATCAGTTATGGAACATTGCAAAATTTGTCAATTAGATTATTACTAACGCAATTCCCATGCATCCGCTAAACTCGATTAAACAACTTGAGGAGACCACGCATTGTCACATATGTGAAAAACCCTTTTCTAGAAAACGAAATTAAAAAAAGGGACCACTTGCATCTCACGCGGATCTATTGAGGAGCTGCCGATAATAACTGTAACTTAAACTTTCAAGATTCTCACCTGATGCATTTAGTATTCTATAACCTCAGCGGATACGATGCTCAATTTTTTATCAAAGAACTATCAACCGGTATTCCTGGACTCGTTAAACAAAAAAAAGTATATCTCCTTTATGAAACATGTTGACGATACGAGCAATCAGTTTAGAGTTATCCACTCGTTTCGATTTATGAGTAGCAGTTTGCAGAAGTTATGCTCCTATTGGATAAGACAAGGTTTATGCAATTCGTTTACCACTTGTTCCATCCTTTATCAATTTACTTAAAGTTTCCTTAGTTGCATTCAAATCTGCCTCTACTACCTTAACGTAATTACGAATACCATCTATATGCGACTTTACTAACTGGAGACAAAACTCGAGGTAGCCTTTATTTATGGCATCGGTGTCTTCTTGAGGATCGGCCATTCTTGAGGATCGGCCACCTATCTTAAGCGGTTCCCATTTAAATAGAACTTCGTAAGTTGATGGTGCTGTAAATTTAGCGCACCCTGACGTTCGATGGGATCGGCTACATTACTTAAACGCTTACTTTCCGCATTTAACTTATCGTCGGTAATAGAGAACTGCGTTTTAGCAGTTTATGGAGTTGATCGTGGACATGAGAACATCGAAACTTGTCCATTGTTGTGCAAACTATAGTCGACTAAAAAAAGTTTTGGAAGTTTTCTCAATATATCCATCTTCATATAGTTCTTCCACGATTGATATGATATCGTTGACGAGTGCAGTGTTACCGGCCATTTTTTCGGCCCATAGGACTTCCAAATCTTGAATGTACGCTGTTCCAGTACTTGTATTCAACCGGTCGGCCAATTTCTTTGAATACTGTAACTTCACCCCCCTTTTTTTTCCTCACCTCCGCATTCTCTAGTAAGGGTTTAATTATCCCTGTATATTTTTGGCACGTGTACCTTTCAATTGCTCATCCGATTTGTTATCGAGGCGAGCTCATTAGTTGCAGTCAAGATCTGTGTATAGTTCGCTTCATCTTCTTCAGTTATTAAGCGTTTTTAGGGTTCATTAATGATGATTAGGTCATAAAGACCGCTCGTACCATTACCGAACCCCCTTAACAACCAAATCCTTTCCATCTATCTTTACTGGTGCCTTGCCAATTACCCATTTGTCGGTTGAAATGTCGCAATGAACTCCATAAGTGGTATCAGTTGCATTCGATGCATCGCTCTACGTATATTTGTGGTAATGGACCATATTGTTCCAGAAAATCTCTCGATGCAGAGGTATCGAGTAAAATAAAATCGGTCGTAGTTACTACATATTCTTCTGCTACTTGGGTGCAATATCTCCAATCACACTAGTCTCGAGGAACGATGGTGTCTATTGACGCAGATTTGTTTAAAAATACGGAAGTCAAGTGAATGGACTAACGAAATTATTACCACCAAAAGAGGGTGATCTTCGTTTGCTAATTCCTCGCAAATAATACGGTATTAATGGTGAGGCACTATACTGCTGAATCTTTGAACTTTTCTTTTTGATGGAGGACTAATGACGTTTTGGTGACGGTTTCGCGAATATCTCGTCCTCCTCCTCCGGCTCCGTTTTACTGGCGGTTTGACCTTCTTTTCGATTTTTGCAAGTGGTTCAATGAGTGGTTTGTAAGCTTTAATGAAATCTGCCTCTTTTGTAAATCGATCATCCTTGAGATGATCATATTTTTACTGTATAACTTAACGAACTTGAATTATACGTTTCGTCAACGCTAATATTTTGCTATCCATCCCTTGAGGTCAAGAATAAACAGATAAACAGGTCTAACAGGTAAATAAACAGCTCTATTTAAAGCATCTCTGTTTAAACCAGGTCTCGTAGGTATGCTGTTCAAAACGGGGGCTGTTTACTTGTAGGCTGATTGTTGGTATTTTAACGATACCGCATGGTATTATGTACTGATCGAAGCCTTTCCTAAAACGACCATTTTGTACTTCAGCGTCTTTATTTATTACCATGAATCCGTATCGATTTCACCAACTCTCTGAGTACATGTCACGAAACAATTGCGTGCTTATTATTGGGGCGACATGATTTTCATAGATGTGACGCAAATTCAAATCATCCTTTTCGAAGAGTACTATCAAATTGGCTCTAATCAGCTGTGTGGGGATTTTAGTACAGGTTGGACTCAAGTAGAAGCGGTCAGTGTTATTATGACTCACTGAAAAGTACGCCCTAATATGGTTTTGTTTCTCGCAAGCGATATCGTGAAAGATAAAAACTGAATTGGGTTTTGCCTCGCCCGGTTCCATAATATCAGCATTATCGCTGAAGCAATAATAACCAATATCTTTCATGGGATCTAGAATTTCACCCTAGATTCGACGTTTTTCCTGATTCAACGATTCCGAATAGACATAAACATGTTTGAAACGAAGGCCGTTCGGTTCAGCTAGGAGACTGAGCATGGTGTTTTTTTCCCATAATTGGAAGGACCACAAATTATATCGCATACGCTGTTTGCAAGTAACCCCATGCCGTTGCATCTCGCTATTTGCAGCTCGGGTCAAATCATCGAGATTTCCAATAGGTAGCTTTGGATTTGTCAGAGGATTGCATTGCACCATGGCATCATGTAGTATGAGACAATAGGCAACGATACCGGCATCAAAAGCTTCCAACGCTTCCAGTTCGAGCTTTACGTCTACCATCGAGTGTTTTAGTGATTAATTTTGTTTTGAGCAATCCATTACGAATATTGGGCATGTATTGAAATGTATATAGTCAAACAATGCATCCTGATATTCATGATGGTTGTTGACGTAATAGCCTCCTAGAAAATTTAAATAGTTTTGATGGGCCGTTATGTACTTGTTGACATAGAAGTCCAGATGAATTGCTTCGTACGGCTAATCTCTGAGTTAAGGTATTGCGAATCTTCACGTTATCGAAGTCTGCCGCTCTTTCCCCTTCTGAAATGCCACAATTGCCCACCGAGGCTTCTCCAAATGAGGGGAAGTTTTAATTGGCCATATATCCGAGTGTGCTGTTTTAAATCTGGCAATTCGTATAGTTCCCATTGGAGAAACGGAATCGTAATGGTTGTATTTTTATTGATTTGTTGGAACAGATCCAGTTTGGCACTCTCGCTAAGCGTCACATGCGGAATCTTCCATTGATTTTTGTTTAACGATATTTTAGCGTCGTCTGCGGTACCCTCATAACAATCAGCATCGCTTCTGGAACGTATTGACACCAACTCCCGTCGTATATTCACGATAACTTCTCGATAATCTTCCATACTTCCGAATTCCTGTTTGAGCGGTATACAGACGGTAAAATGTTTTTCTTCGTTGCTTTTAGCGTGTTCTACTCGTAACGGTTCTTCACTCTTCGGCGACCATCCCAAATGCTGTAAACCTTTGCATTCATTTGATGTGTACGATACGTATCCTTTGAGTGCTGAATTTCCTCATATATCCACTTTCTGTCCTCCTAACTCGTAGCGAATTTCCTCGAAAAGGAATGGTGCAAAGTTGTTTGTTAGGTAACATGTTTTTACGTCGGCTGCTTCTTCCGCCGAACTCCATACGATTTTACTTTCAATGCACAGGAAACTATCATATGTGGCGGTAACCAAATCTTGACTCTGTATTAATATACGGATATCATTGTACAATCCGCAATTAGGAGAACCGTACGGAAGATATGTATGAACATCTGATTTGGTAATGGTTAATTCTTAAGCCCATATTCTTTTAATTCTAATCGTACGATAAATGGTTCGCTTTCCCCGAAATTGATTCATTCACCCTTCTGATTGGTTAATCTAATCGAAATGTTACCGATAGTATTGTTGTTTAAATATTGAGGATTGCTAGGAATTTTGTCTAAGCGATAACCTGGTGGGGCAGACACGTCTATCTCATGCAGCACCTTCGCGGGATTCCCGTTTCTATACGATCCTTTAACAGTATTACACTCAATGTGAATGTTTGTATGTTTAATTATTCGTATATCTAATGCAGAGGTATGTAATGTATGTAATACGTTAGCTTCCAATATCAGCGGTTCAAAACCTAGCATACGTCCAATGAAATCATTTCGGGTAAAATATATGGAAAATTCACTGTTAGGATCACACTTGAGCGTGTTATTATTTGCCTTCAAACTAAAGAGACTTGTAGGAATGTGAGCTTCTATATAGATGCTCAGTCCTTCCAACTCATATGCGCCATGTGGAATTTTAATAGCGTTGAGTTATGTTACTTTTATATAATGAAATTTATCGTTTCCAGCGTGTATTTCTTATGCTATTACAACCGTAAAATCCAACGATACCGATTATGTAGGTCTTCTCGGAACTAAGTTCGATCGGAGGATAAAAATTATAACGCGCTATGTTACGAGCACCCTCTACACTGAAGGTGATTGACATGGTGACTATACGTCCCCAACTACTGAGTACGCTATTTATATAGAAACTTTAAACAAAGATGTCCACAATTTGTGGTACCAAATTGTTGCTCTTGAGAGTAATTATAGCATATTTTGCAATCGCCGAAGTAATCCAAAACTTCTCCCAGTAGTGGAATATTTCCGAAACTATCATAGTAGCATACGCTCCCATCGCGTTTTTTGTAACAAACCCAATGAGTACCACGCCCCTTTTGGTTATCTAAATTAACAATACCGGCTTCGTTATTCCATGGCAATTTGGGCATATTATCTCTCATAAACGCATCCCTAAGGTATGGTATATCCCTTGCGTGCTTTCTTAGCTCTACATCAGTCAACGGCCTTTTGGCTAATTTCTGAAGTTTTTTTTTAATGGTTTCAAGTGCAAATCCATACCTTCTCCTGACCGATAGGATTTCAAAATTATTGCCCCGGCGTTTTTCTTTCTTACGGCGATGGCCACATTGTACGATTATGGCGTGAAGTTTTATCTAACATTTTCCTCGCACTACTCGATGCATTAATCGCATTTGCAATACCCGCAACCCCTCCGGCTAAAACACCAACGGCGAAGAATCCCGCAAATAATGGTATAAGAAATGGTAAAAATCCACCCTCTTTGGGTAGGGGAATTACTCGGGAAACTCTTACCTTTCCCTTCCCACCTAAACTTTTCACGACTAATTTTTCTGCTGTAACAGCTAGCTGTATAGCCTTCATGGTACTAGGACTATTTTTCATTTTCTTGGCAATTATTCTGCGTAATTTCAATAGACTGCTACGTGGTTGTTTTGTTCTGTTAACACTCATTCTTAAGTTTCTTTTTGCATCGGATGACTTAACACGATCCCAAGCTTTTCTTTGCAAAGCATGATCCGCTCGATGTCTACTAGTCAAGTCTTTACTATACCTATAACTGATATCGTTAGCTTTGCAATGAGTGTCTAGGAGGTTGATACCAGGATCATCACGTTGAAGCCTATTATCTAATTTAGTTCCGGGACCATAATACTGATATCCGGAAATACGGAGCTCAATCCGTACCTTATTAATGAGAGCATAAACCAGACGGCCCCCACGCGCACTTCTTCGCTTCCCAACTAACATTGTATACACGGAGGAGAATTTATATATTAATTGGTAACTATCAAGAACAGACAGACGTTTTACAAATATTTTATTCATATATGTGGTACAGTAAATAGCTAGGTCGATAATGCAACATCTTCATCATGCAAACAGTATTGTGAGAATTTATATCGTACTTATAATTCATCACATTTTCAAAGTCGCGAGAGATGTCATCATTGTTGGCTACATCATCGCCATACTCCATCTTACGAAAGTGACGGTAGTTGACTTGTTCGATGAGGTTTTGAAAGAAACAGAAGACCGTATGATTCCAGTAATTCCAACCTATAGTTAATTATATCGTTTAAGTTGAAAAGCTCTCTGTGTCATTCTTATTCAACGTACAGTAACGGCCATGGTTTTGCTGAATTGTTATGCTTTTTAATAGTCTTACTGATGATGCGCCTTTCACTACTTCCCAATTATAACAAATGGTAAACTTGCTACCAAGGAATTGCGAACTTTGCTCGTATTCAATGTCTTCTCCTCGTTGATATTTGACCAATCAATGTGGTTTTTAGTCTCTTGGGAACGAAAAAACTTCATTTCCAGATATGTCCGACACTTGAATAACATCTCCCAATCTTCGCTTTTTATAACGAGGATCCCGTCTGTACATACGATTTGTATAACTGGCGCAAAATATATGTGTAGCTTCAATGTACTCTTTTGGAGAATTTGCCTTGAAAAAAACACAGACTACAATTAACTAACGAATTTATAACCGTGAACATTATTACATAGCGTTTCCCCCCCACCCCTTATAATGGTGAGAGTTCTTGGAACCTATCATGAAATACCTCAGAAAGATGTTGCTCTTGCAGCACTGGCGATAATTCCAATAGCTTTATGTTACGACGGAAACGCAATCTATCCAGCATCAAATTTTCTAACTGCCCTCTGCTTGCCTTAGGATGAGCAAAGGACCACACTGCCATATAATGCACTAATTTTTTAGACTCTCTTCATGATCAAGTACAGGACCTTTTGCAATAAATAATTTTTTTTATTTTCAAACAGTTACACTGGTGACGTACACCTCTTTGTTAGCCAGAGACTGCTCAAACGTTTCAACACGGTTTTCCTTTAAGGATTCATAAAATCTTAAGGGAAGTATTACTTAAAGTTTCGTGCACAATGTGTTTTCCATACTTCATATCGATAGTATTGATATCAATAACTTGAAATTTTCCCCCACCTCCAAGTGTTTGACATTCATGAAGGATTAGCACAATGTATTGCTATTAAATGCAGATAGATCCATCTTAAACTAATTGTGGAACACTGTTTAATAGCTACCGTCATCGCATAGGTCCTCCTATATATTGCTGCATCACGGTAGAGGGGGCAGCAATAAGCTGATCAGATGTTGATGATAAGGAGTCGCCAACAAGTGTTGTCCATTTTTTTATATCCTTGCAAAACTCTTGCAACTGTGCTAGGCCTATGCACTCCTCTGCAGTATAATCTCCTCGCTCGTAAACGGCCTCATGCTCAGCATCCAATACTAATGCCGACAATTCTTGTTTCAAACGTTCCACATCCGTACTCACGTCGGCTGCTTTGGTCCAATGTTCTTGAGCGAATGCCATCCACATGTTTTATACAATAACCACTACACATTACATTATTTCTTATTTTGTTACTCCACACTGTTACATTAGTACAGATATGAACCATCTATCTGGTTGCACGCATCAGCTATTTTTAGCGATGATGCTGTCATTTTTAGCTAAGGCGCGAACCAACTCTCGACCACCTTTTACTGAGGACATGAACTTCGGCTATTTCAAGCTATGACGCCCTTTATCGAGGACGCGCACCGCATCTAGCCACGATAGCAACCATTTCTCCTTTTTCTTTCGTCACCTATAAAATCTAGTGAATTTTCTGGTTACGTGCTATTTTTAACACGCATCAAACTATTTTTAGCGACGATCATTTTTAGCTAAGACGCGAACCGCACAACCACCGAGGACATGAATGGGCCATTTTTACCTATGATGATACTCTTCAGCGCACCACACCTAGCCTCGATATAAACCATTTCTACCCACATTTTTTCAACCCACCTTTTTCACAATCTAGTAACGATTATTTTTAGCCAAGACGCGAACCACCCAGGACACGAACCCACCAATTTTTGCCTATAATACCTTTTCACCACAAAACCCGCACTCCCCTTCTGCTTAGCCACGATACTAACCATTCCTACTAATGATTTTACTACATACCTTTTTTCCAGCCCTTTTCACAATCTAGTAACTTTCCTAGCGACTTTTTTCAAATCTAGTTACTTTTCTAGTGACAAAGTGAATTAGGATCGGCCTCACTGTACTACTCACACACGCACGCGCGCACACGCACACACGCGCACACGCACCCACGCACACACGCACACACGCACACATGCACAGACGCACACACGCACACACGCACACACGCAAACATGCACACACGCACACACGCACACACGCGTTCACGCACACACGCACACGCACACGCGCGTTTCAAAAAAGTTTTATTTTATGAATCGATAGGGACCTATTGGCGCTACATTTTAAAATCATTTTCATGTTAACGAGGTTGTGCCAAAAGCACGAGAAGTATCAAAGTTGCTATTTTTTAAATAGATTGCCCTGTATATTATTTTATTTTCAGTTTCTCTGATGAAAATAAATGCGAGTTTTATTAAGGCTTAACCTACCTGAACCTTATGGCTTTTGAAGTATGTAATATTTTATGAAAATGTAGTAACAAATTTAATGCTTGAATTCTCAACTTGTATTTTTTATTTTCAACCAAATTAAGACCTGAGGCTACTAATTGATCAAGTTTTATGTCGTCCGTGTGAAACATTTACTAACTTATATAACGTGTCTTAAAATTAAGGGTCAATAATTACAATCTTTAAACGATAGTAACTTATTTAACTTAAATAGGACAACCTGTATTTTATGGCAACAGCAGATGTAAAATTGAATTGTCTATCGAATAGTATTACATGTTCCTATTCCTATTCATATTTTCAAGTAAACTGCACATTTTGTTTGTACAAACTGAGTTCAAGAAATTTATGATTGAAGACGTGTTGACAAACAGAATTAATTGAAGCAGTGATCAAGTCCTACTACCTAATCTAAATTATTATGTAGGTAATAGTAGTTTAAAATAAAAGAATAGTAGTACTTAAAAATCACTTAATCAAATGTTCAAAATGACGACCGTCTGTCTCTAAACACAAACGTATTCTCATTTTAAAATTTTCCAACATACGTGGACTTACAGTTTGGAAAGCTTCTTTTATGCGCTGTTTTAAATCATTTGGTGTCGGAGGTGTGTTATAAATTATTCCTTTCACGTATCCCCATAAAAAAATCCATTGCCGTTAAGTCGTGTGACTTTGGGGCCAATGTTGATACCATTTCTTCCAATCCATCGATTTTGGTAATGGTGATTTAAATATTCACGGACCCCGCGATGAAAATGTGCGGGAGCTCCGTCCATTTGAAGTCACATCGTACTTCTTATGTCTAAGGGAATGTCTTGTAATAAGGTTGGAAACTGACTTCTTATGAATTGTAAAAACAACTATTCCATTTCAATATATATATATATATATATATATATATATATATATATATATATATATATATATATTGTCGGCATTAGTATTGATGCTGAGCATGAGGCCGTTTACGAGCGCAATTATACTGCAGAAGTGCATATAGCACAGTTGCAAGATTTTGCAAGGATATAAAAAATGGACAACACTTGTTATTTATCATCAATATCTGATCAGCTTATTGTTTTTCTACCTGATGCAGCAATATATAGGAGGACCTATGCGATCATATATTAAACAGTGTTCACAATCAGTTTAAAATGGATCTGTATGCATTTAATAGCAATACATTCTGCTAATCCTTCATGAATGTCAAACACTTGGAGGTGGGGGAAAATTTCAAGTTATTGATATCAATACTATCGATATGAAGTATGGCAAACACATTGTGCACGAAACTTTAATACTTCCCTTACGATTTTATGAATCCTTAAAGGAGAACTGTGTTGAAAGGTTTGAGCAGTCTCTGACTAACAAAGAGGTGTACGTCACCAGCGCCGGAACGGTAGGAAAGACTACTAATTTAACATTTCTGTAAAGTATAGCTGAAAATAAAAAAAAATATTTATTGCAAAAGGTCCTGTACTTGATCATGAAGAGAGTTTCTGTTGATGAATCTAAAAAATTAGTGCATTATATAGCAGTGTGGCCCTTTGCTCATCCTAAGGCAAGAATGAGAAAATTTTATACTAGATAGATTACGTTTCCGTCATAACATAAAGCTACTGGAATTATCGCCAGTACTACAAGAGCAACATCGTTCTGAGTTATTTCATGATAAGTTCCAAGAACTCTCACCATGATAAGGGGTGGGGGGAAACGCTATGTAATAATGTTTACGGTTATAAATTCGTTAGTTCTAAAGAGTCCGCTCGAAATGAAAAGATTTTACATGGATACCACGAATAGCTATAATAACTACTTCACATGCCCGTGTTGGTGTTGGAATGATGGAGCTAGTTCAACCACAGCAGTTACTGAGTGCTCTTCCCCAACTGAAAATGTACATAAAAGCGCTGCCGATGAACGTTTAATTGATTGTAGCCTATGTGTTTTTTTAAGAAATTCTAAAATAATATATATATATATATATATATATATATATATATATATATATATATATATATATATATATATATATATATATATATATAATTTTCAATTCCGTAAAGCATTTTTATTTCAGTTTCATTTTACATTCCGCATGCACATGTGTAATATTTCTTTGTTTAAAGTATACGTTATACACCATTTTACAAATTCTAATAAACTTGGATTTTTCATGACTATTACTTAAAAGAAAAAAAATACAAATTTACAACTAGGGCAAACGGTTCACAAGAATAAACAGCAATGTCTCTGAAATAAAGTAGAATGTAACTATAGATTATTAAATAGTGTAAATCTACTTCAAAATTTTACTAAAAGATCATACGTTTTAACTTTTCGTTTTAGTTCTGCCAGTGTAATATGAAACAAATCAATGTCTAGGTTGTTAGCAATTAACAATACATTAATAACAAGACCTTAGTGTAATCGTGTTTTTTTTCAACATCCGTTGCACTTTATTTGTTCCCTTCTTGAAGACTTGTTACAAATTGCTCCTGATGCAAACGTTTGTATTGAGTTTTGCAGACTTATAGACCTCAATGAAACCTACATCTGTCTAAAAGCCAGTTTATATACCCACTTGTTTTAAGCCTCACGTTTAGTTACTTTTCTGATTACGTGTGTCTAGCACAGATACGCACCACACATATCTGGTTATTTCCTTTGTGACATATTTGCATAACAGAGATTCAAACCACACATGTTTGGTCACTGACTATTTTTTAATGATTACGCACATCGCTTATTTGTAGTGATGGTGCTGTCACTATAATTTTTAGCTAAAACGCGAACCGACTATTTTTAGCTATGACCCCACCACCTTTTAGTAAGGACATGAATCGGTTATTTTTAGCTATGATACAGCCACTTTGAGCGAGGACGCAAACCAGCTATGGTCTGACCCCCAACGCGACTTTTTGAGTTAAGGTTGGCCTTATATTAGTGATTACTAATGTCATTTAACCTACTTTTAAGGGTCAATAAACTTGGCAGAGAAGCGGGGGGCACGTATGTACACGGTGAGTTAGGATCGGCCTCATATCTAATTTGGTTACTATTTGGTTATTCATCAGCTATTTTTGGAGATGATGCTGTCACTACAATTTTTAGCTAAGACAAAACCGACTATTTTTAGCTATGACGCGACCACCTTTTGCGAGTACAAGATCTGGCTATTTTTAGCTATGATACAACCACCTTCTAGCGAGGATGCGAACCAGCTATGTGTCTAGCACAGGTACGAACCACGCAGGTCTGGTTATCTCCTTTGTGATATATTTGCATAGCAGAGATTAAAATCATGACGCGAATCAGCTATTTTTAATGATGGTGCTGTCACTATAATTTTTAGCTAAGACCCGAACCGACTATTTCTAGCTATGTGCCTACCATTTAGTGAGCGAGGACATGAACTGGCTATTTTTAGCTATGATACAACCACCTTCTAACGAGGACGCGAACCAGCTATGATCTGACCCCCAAGGAGACCTTCAAAGTCTAATGACTTTTCTAGCAGCTTTTTTCAATTCTAGTGACCCTTCTTGTGACTTTGTGAGTTATGATCTGGCTTATATTACACTCAATTTATTGCCTAACTTAAGCTGTCTGTTGGTGCAACATAATAAGAAGAAACTACCAGCTTCACGTGTGTCGACTAAAAACCCGATAACTAGAATTGAGATAACAAACAACCAGGTGTTCTTGTATAACAAATCCCATTGCCCCAAATAAATTTTCTATGCTTTCCCAAAACCACATAACGCGCGGCTAAATTTATGAAATCAGCACGAAAACAAAATAAATTCAAACCGCAAAACACTTAATATTACGCTTCTTAATTTGAAAAATCTGGAACACTGGAACTGTGGCAGCATCTGTAACAAAAAAAGTACACCCACGTACCACACAAAAAAACACCGAAGGCGTTTCAATAGCTAAGCTGTCATCCTCAGCGGTCGACTACTTAACTATTGAAACGCGTTGGGTGTTTTTTAATTTTGTGTGCTACGTAGGTGTATTTTGTTTATGTTTCTTGAATTTTTCACAGCAACAAAACTACTTAATTTTGAAAACGAGTCCATTTCCTTTAACGAAGTTACGGTAGCAACATTTTAAAATAATATACACGGAATGCTAACATTTGATATCCAAATGCACTGATACTTAAATAAAAACTCACCTCAAATACAATCACACATGACAATTAACTAGCATATAAGCAAATAGGCGAAAATGTTAAAATGTTTACCGTTTAACCATAATAGACCGTCGTGTCAACGGTGAGTCGCCCTCTAGACTATGTGTTAAAGAAAATGTTCCAATTCCGAAGAGATGGCCCCTTTAGTATTCCTTTGTTCTTGTAGAGTAAAAAATTCAATCTTATTAATCAGTTACTACGTTACATTTGCATTCTGTTTATTATACAAGTAAAAGACGTGAAATTCAGCGCTTCTAAAATATGCGCTACGCTAATATTCTCGAAATTGTCGACATTGCTGTAGGGTTTATTAATTATTTACTTTCTGTTTGCAACTTTGAAGTAAATCATTTTGTTTGAGATCTAGTCTAGGTCTGAGTCGTATGATATTTGTGTAAACTGAAATTTGTCAAGTGCAAAACACAAGTATGCATTATTATATGCACAAGTAAGCGTGCGAATTTGCACATATGAACGGCGTTACTAAGCAAGCCATAATGAGGCATGCACATGCAAACGTTCGCAATACACATTAAAAAGCTCATTTTTCAGAAAATTCATAAAACTTGGATTTGAGCCAAAAAGGTTTGACCAATCCCATGATTACGATAAGCGCTTAAAAAAATGAATAATTCAAATTCATTTAAGAAAGCATTAACCTTACCAAAGATTATTTTCATTTAAAGCGATAAAAACATTAAAAAAGCGTAAAGTTTGCGTTAATGTGTCTAACTTTTACAACTTTTTATTATGTTAGAACACATTAAAATGAAGTGTGTTTATAAAAACATCAAAAATCGCGTAACTGAAAATGAAATGTAACTTTTCAAGTAGTAACTACATTAGTTCACTTCTCGGAACGGAAACTTCCCTGCAGACGACAATAAGTTAGAAAATACATTAAATCGTAAGACTGCCAAAATTAGAAACTTTTCGGAAGCTCACGAAAGTAATAAGATAAGCAGAAGAGATGCATTTGTAAGTGTGCTAGTTTCAGTTTGTCCCCTTTAAATAGCAGATAGCTTAACCTGACTTCAGCATAAAATTAGATTTTAATCCTACATAATATAGTTTTATGTCTTGTTCCACAATTTAATTCATGGCGGCAGTACGCTCTCAATCTCATTTCAACAACAGAAAATGATGTAGATGTAGAAAAAGTGGATTAAATTTTTATCTCTTAAGATAACAAATTTTTATTTGTTTTCCAACTTTAAATTTCTGTAAAATATTTAATGCATGTCTGCAAATTTATCATGTAATTGGAATATGGTAGGATCTAGTTAGCATAATTTGTATTAAATTAATGCTCACTTTATTTGAATTTTGGCTATCTACTGCTAACTTAACTTGTTTGAGTTGAAGTTTCGTTTGTGGAACTTGCGGTTGATCTTTATAAGTGAGGATAGGTAAAGAAATATATGTTAAACTTTAGGGTAAGACTTTGATCTATGCAACGATGCAAAATTTAATTAACGTACCTGAGATAGTTGTTTTGAAAGTTTACAAAGCACCACTAGCAGCGCTCTTTTATTATGCCAACATTTGGGATGGTAACATAATATTCCGGGCGAGCGAAAGGTAATAGTGTAACTAATCATTAATCAATTTTGATTAAACTGGAAAGGTAATGCAATGAAAGTTGTCGTTTTGTAATGACAAATTTCTTAGTCTTCAATGTTATGATCCATTATAATTACTCAAAATAAAACAAAAAACTTTAAGAAAGTTGTAGCATACTGAGAAAGAAAATGTGTTGCACTGCTACGGGGAAACGGTATAGTAGCAACCGATCAGCCTGTACAGACATACCACATTGTAATAACCAGCTCAATGATGTAAGACCCAGTTGGCTACGTTTACTTTTAGTATACCTTACAGCCGCTTTAGCTAGAAATCGAAGGATGGGCGTGAGTTATTTAGATAGGGCTGATTTCTACCTGCGGTTTCACACTTACCAATAAACAGAAAAGGGTTTTATACATATATGCTGTAGCTTGACACATTTAAACTTAGAAAAATCGGTCTCACGTGTAAAGGCCGAATTAAAAATACGTTAAAGTGAAAATATTCCTTAATACCTCTCTGATCCATAGTACCTAGTATAAGAAAACTAAATTTTTCGTGTTAAAATGCACCATAACGTTTTGTTTCTCGTTCAAATATTTTTAAAGAGATAAGGGTATATGACTCGTCGCGCTCTACCTGGAAATAAAAGAAGTTCAGTTTAAAAAAATCTATATTGTTAAGTTTGAATGAAGGTTTGCGTTTTAGCAGTCTACAGTGGTGTGAAAAAGTTATGCATCACCCACATCTACAATGGTTTTTGGACTCTAACAGAAATTTTTCGAATTCTTTCGTTAACTACCTTGAATTATCTGATTATACTTCATATATCATTAGTGTTATTTCTAATTATGTCATTATAATTAATCAAGTCGGCTAATTAAGCAGATTTTAAAGAATTCCAAAAATAGCATAATTGTTAGGTCGTAAAGGGAAGTCGTTAAAATCTATTTAAAGTAAATTTGAAGAAAATAATTCCATTAAATTGTTAGTATATATGGGCTGAAAATACTTTAGGCCATTATTCACTTTTTGCATTTCGTGTAGAAAGTTAAAATGTGTTCTAAACCGAAGCAAACGAAATTATCAGACCGCGGTTTGAAATTATTTTTCATCATAACCAAGGTGCTTCTAGTCGCGAAATCGCGTGATTAGTAAAATGTAACCAATCTACAGTAGTTCGGATCATTAAAAAGTATACTGAGTTTGGAAAAATCGACGACAAACCGCGTAGTGGGCGACCAAAGAAAACCTCCGTTCGAGATGATGCTGTCTGAAGACGAACAAGCCTTGCAGATAGACATCTCAATTCCACCCAGTTACCAAAAATATTTAGTGAAGCTACAGGTATAAGTGTGTGCACTTCCACTGTGAGGAGAAAACTGATTAGTTTTGGATTGAGAGGGTGTAAAGCACGTAAGAAACCATTACTTTCCGAGAAGCAAAGGCTGAACCGTCTGAAATGGACAAAGGAACATCTAAAGTGAACAACAGATCAGTGGCAAAGAGTTATTATTTAGTGATGAATCAACTTTTAACATCAATAATCATGCTGGAAATACGTATGTCAGAAGGTTTCCAGGGGAAGAATTTTCGCCAAAATGTATCATTCCAACAATTAAGCATCCAACCTCGGTTATGGTGTGGGGTTGCATGTCCTTCCGAGGAGTTGGTCGGCTGCACATCATCTCTGGAATGATGAATGCCACAAAATACATCGAAGTGCTACAGAACAAAATGCTGCGAAGTGGAAACGATTTGTTTGGCGAAGAAAGCTTTCAGTTTCAAGATGACAACGCGCCTTGCCATAGAGCTAAGATTTTTCAATCATGGATGGAGATGAATGGAATTATCAGGTTGGACTGGCCAGCGCAATCTCCAGACCTGGATCCCATCGAAAACTTGTGGAACAGGATATTTCACATCATATCGAGAAAAAAACCAACGACAAAGGTTGCCCTCATCGAATCCCTAATTGACGCCTGGAATCACTGCATCACTAGGGAGGAACTGGAAAAACTGGTGAATTCCATGCCTAAAAGATGTCAACTAGTCATCAAAAACAAGGGTTGGCCGATTAAATACTAAAATTAGTTTTAAATAAGATCATATCTGGCATAATGCAGAATACGTTTTTATTTTGTAATTTTTTGATATTTTGAATAAAGCCTTTTTTTACTACGTTACTTCAATGTTTTTTTATTTTATCATTGTGATTAAGTCCTTAGTTAAGATAGAGCTAATATAGCGAATATAGTTGAAGTGCATTCGCGTGAAGTGCTTTAAAGTTCATTTTTCATTAATTTTAAGAGGTGATGCAGGACTTTTTCACACCACTGTAAATTATTTAATGGAATTTTAACATATTTTAATAGTGTTTCGAAGATGAATTATTTGAATTCCAGAATAATGTTCTAATCAGTTCTTAGTAATTAAGTGAGATTAGATTGTGAGAGTGTTTGCCTTCTGTTTAATTTCTATCCGTATGTAAGAGTACCGGTCGGCAAGAAGAGTAAACAAGTCATGGTGGGCTTTGTGGTGGCTCATAAAAAGGATCGCGGGGGGCTACTAAATTTACTTTTGATACAAAGGGGGATTTTATGTTTCAAATCGAGATTGCAAGTGCTCTAATATTCAATGCTTTATGCTTTATATTTGCAGGAAACATGAATACAGGGTAAATTTCTTATCTCGGTTAACCGTACAAGCTGCGTAACCGTTTGAGAAAGAAAATTTGCGTGAATAAGTTGTATCTTCTGGGCGGGATAAAACTAGAATTTGTATGTACTCTGGTATTATAAAATATTTGAAATAGGAATCTTTCTTTAATTTTATTTTCAGGATGTGGCGTTTACTATGTAAACAGGGCTCGGGTTCAAGACTCCCTAAAATAAGTGAACTACGAAACAGGAAATTACGCTGTGAGATAAGCTTAATGTTCAGTTTTATCTAGGCAATTTCTAATCGCTGGGACATTATAACAGGACATAGCTATCGGATTCTGGCTTAGTTGATCGCTTCGCATACAACACTCTGCACTTTGTAAGGTACCTGGTGCGGCGTGTAAGTGTGTAATTTGTATGTAGCATCTGCCAATATACTTGGACAATCAGCTCCGTTGCGCTGACTAGTAAACACTGTGAGTCCAGCAGAATTTAAGCAAACTACCTTTCTGTAGTCTGAGTAAATAACGACTCCAGGAATTCCGCCGTTATAGTCTCTACGAGTGTTTGTGTAGGTGTTGTAAAAAAACGTGCAGGTAAAGCCAAATTTGAACGACAACCGTCCAGGATGTACAGGAAAATTGGAAAAAATGTTTGAAAGGATCATTATGGCTATGTCCGTCTACTACATAAAGACAAAATTTATGTCGATTTACTCTAGATAAACTTTTTATTTGTGTATTTGATAAAATTAATAATAATTTTTAATTACATATTTACCTTTGAACTTATTCGTTCATGACGAAAACTTATAATAATTTAATATTAGTCAAGTTGCTTAGGAATTTGTGATTCCTTGCGATATTGCAGGCTCACATCCATTAATACAAGCATTTTGATTGTAATCGCATTATATTTAGCATTCACATCAGTTCTACATACATAAAGACTAAATCAATTGAGGCTTAAATCTCAACAACGCAGTTGGTTAGCGCTGTAGTCTAGCAAAATACAGGTCGCAGGTTTAAATCCTACTCGAAGTAAACTTGCGATATTGCAGGATCACGTTCCATTAATATAAGTAATTTGATTGTAATCTCATTATATTTAGAATTTACATTCTACACACATAAGGCAAAATTTACATCGATTGAGGCTTGAATCTCGATAATGCAGTTGGTTAGCGCGGTACTCGAACAAAGTACAGGTGGTAGGTTTAAATCCTACTAAAGGTAAACTGTTTAATTATGTATTTAATAGAATTAATAATAATTGTTAATTCCACATTTACTCATAACAATAACTTATAATAATTTGATTATTTCATAATTCTGAAATTTAGGAAAAACCAATTAATTATCAAGAATTGGAAAGTTTTGTCTGTTTATGGTGGGAAAGTTTGTGATTCCTACTTATCGATCACACACGCACACGTACACGCACCAAAACCTCAAAATCGGCGAATATACGTCAATTTGACGCCATCTACTGGAAAATTATATGGCGTACGTTATAAATACGCTGTAAAATTGTTAGTACTGATTAAGGGCCGGTTGTGGACCACTTCAAGGTCACTCGCCCTCTGGTGTGAGAAATGTAAGTTTTTGGATCTCTTCAAGGTCAAATTTTTGGCGGGAAATTTAAATTTTAGGAGCTCGCTAAAAATAGAAATTGCAATGTCACCATCCTCATCATATTACAAGGTCACTCTGCGGTTAAACGTTTTGGCGGGAAATTTGTATGTCAAGGTCAGAAGCTAAAAATAGAAATTGCAGTGCCATCATCATATTACAATTCTTAGAATTCTAAAAATAGAGTTTTTAAAGTCAAAGATTACTGACCTACGGTGGTGTCATATTGCATTTCTTAGAAATATAATAAAGTCAAGGTGAAAAGCTAAAAAGTAGAAAATCTAAGAATAGAATTTTTAGGGTCAAACTTTTTGTCGGGGAATATAAATTTTTGGAGCTGGTCAAGGTAGAAGCTAAAAATAGAAGTTGCAAGGTAATCATCCTTAGAAATCTAAAAGTTTTTTTTTGAGTAGGTTAGCAGTTTTGAAAGGATGCATGTTTATAATAAAAAGGCTTCTCCGGGATTGCATGATTCAGTAAAATTTTTACTGCTAGAAATGGTGAAAGTAATAAGAATGATAAGAAGAGAAAGAAAGAAACAATTATTTAGTATTGATGAGAGAAAGAAAAGACTCGAGGTGTTAATCAAGAAAGTAAAAGAATTGTGGATAGATTTAGAGCTGTATGAGCTGAAAAAAAAAATGAATCAACTTCGAGTGCCATGGAAAGTATTAAATAAAGGTGCGTTGTAATTTGAATGAAAGACGCTTTAAAAAGTAAATAAGTAATTACAGTAGTGCATGTTACATTGCATAAAGAAAAGGCACTTTAACAGTATTCATTTGAAAAAAAAATAAATAAAAAAAAATAAAGTGTGTGTAGGCATATAAGAAGAAAATTAATTAAGAAAAAGTGAATTGCAAATGAAAGAAGTTTCCGTATGGTTTAATTGAATTTTCATATAAAACGAGTTTCTTATCGTGATTTATTAAATTATACAAATTACGTAGGAAGCAATGACATTGTAATCTTATAATTATCACATAAAACTATTACAAAGAAATGGTGAATAACATTATCTTAGCTATTGTATGAAATGTTGAAGTAAACAAAAAATTTGTGTGTGTGTGTGTGTGTGTGTGTGTGTGTGTGTGTGTGAAATGCTTTAAAATAAATAAATATACTCCTTTTATCATAGCAGTTTAATCGTTACGTCAAAAATTCTGAATTTTTGTATATAGACTAAACTAATAACAGCGCAAACGATAGCAGTTAAATAAATTCGGAATTTAAAAAATTTCAAAACAAATAGTCTTGTGAAAGTAGTACATAAACGTTGATACTTGCATATATTAATAAATCATAACGCGCTAGTCCTTTAGTCAAAAATTCCAATTTTTTGCATGTAGACTAAACAAATAACAGCGCAAAAGATAGCAGTTCCAGATTTTCTCAAAAAAAAATGTGGAAAAACTTTAAGGCCTTCTTTAACTGTGAAGCATTACAGATCACTATTCGATGTAAAACGTACATTTTTAATATTTTCCAAATTAATTGAGCAAAACCAAAAGAGTAAACTATTCACGTAATATAAAATTTGCTAAAAAAATTAAAGTTCGCTAATCCTACGGAGTTTTAAGCTTTTTTAATAAATCCGTCGTATGCGTTTACTAATTTTAAAAATTTACCATAGATTGATAGCACCACCCTGCATTAACACTTACTAATCTTCATTATAAAGTATGGAAACTTTTGCTTCTTCAATTTCGAAAAAAGCATTTGTTAGTCGATACCATAAAGATAATATAATAATTTATATCACTGTTAACGACGCACTAAACCTCAAACGGTTGTGTATGCTTTGGGTACACTAGTTCAATATTGAATATCTATCACTACAATATCAGAATAATTACTCAACCGATAATGCAATTTGTCGCTAAAGAATACCCGAAACTGTACGTTATGTAGTGTTTTTGTAGATTTGGGTCACAGCTAACCATTACACATTATTAACAGTCTTATATTAAAATAAAATAAGCAAATAAAAGATTGAAATGAGTAAATACACAAACAACAGACAAACAAATGGAAAGCTACGCTAGTAAACAATGCAATAGTATCAACCAGGATTTACTTCAAACAAATGGTAGTAATTATATGGTTGGTCATGAACCCGAAATTACGATTATTTAGTAAATATCAACGGCAAAGAAGGAATTTAAGCGTAATCGTAACAAACTATGCTGAAGTTATTATTCGTAATAATTTGTAGGAATCGCACAGTACAACTAACAACTAAATGTGATATTCTCCGAATAACTGGGAACGTAATAAGAAATGTCTTAAGTTAAATTTCATAGACAAATTCTACAGTTGAATTCAAAACATTCTCTCCTAATGACTCCTTTAATTCAGCTTATTTAACTCCAATTGAAGTTAGAGGTGCGTATAAATAGTGCAGCGGAAGTAAAGCGAATAATTATACTAAAATGGTTAAAACCTAAGGTAACTGTATTAACTAAATGTAAGTGTTAGTCTCAGCTGAGTAGGCCCTTGATTAAATGGTTCGTTTACATGATATGGTTATTACCTGCATTGCTAACTGAATAAGTGGCGATTTATTACAAGTATTGCTTTGAGGTTATTATTGGTAAACGGTTCTTATATATGTAGTTGCTGCATTGCTCATTACCTGATTACAGGTTCCACCAACTCAGAAGAATTAATCATTCATTAATGCATATTCCCAATGAAAGAAAATTCAACGTATTAGTATGGTTTCAAATAATGATTTGAGAGCGAAGGGAGGATATTCCTATTCCCCTACTTGATGCCGAACAGGATGCAAAAGTGCTTCGCTAACTGCAGCATAAACGCAAGTTTTTCGCAAGAAATATGCGGATGGAAAGTGGTATATAGTATGGACAACCAACTTAGAGAAACGGTTAAAGGGGAACTGACAAAAATTAAGCTGAATTCTTTATATTACTTTGATGAGCAGAATTTATGCTATAAACATTTTGAAGCACTCAAACCATCTAACTATATAAAATTTACTCAGACACCGAATGTGTTTTTTGATGGAGTATACCTCAAAATTTAGCGTATGTTGTTCATTTGACCTAAAAGCAATGACCAAAACCATAGTTACACAAAATTCAGACTGCGTGTAGAACATTTAAAGGTTTAATATAAATAATAACAAATCATATAGTTTATATTTGTATTGTATTTACTAGCATTACCAGCAATGTTGGTAGAAAAAGTACAAATAAACAAACTTGCCTTTAATATGCCCTGATGACCGTATCATACTATCAGAGGTACATAAACCATAGTTTTATACATCTACCTCATGTTAGTTTCAAGAAAATTATTTATTGGTGGATTACTGGTACCTATAAGCTATAGAGGGTGGTCCAAAGAGAAGGTCGCACCCCTCTTTATGGTTCTCCTGGAAGATTTAGGAAGAAACACTCGAACCGTCAACTTTGATTTTTAAGGGGAGACATTTGGTTCACTAAAACTCTATTACACAGGGTGATTTATAAAATTGTACTAGTCACACTTTTGATTTTTAAATAGAAACCTACTCTGCTCTGCTCAAAAGTAATGTAAAGTAATGTATGGATAAGCATATTAGGGATTACTTGTAGGACCTGTTTTTATCCCTGGAAACCGGACCTGTGACTTGTACTTGGACATAGAAAATACAATACAGCCTTTAATTACGAAAAAATAGAAAACGACAATACGAAAACATTCTCCACTTCCAACATGATGTATCACCACCGCACTACGTAGCTCCTGTAAGGAAGCTCTTAAACACTCAGTTTCATGGTTAGTGAATTGGAAGACGAGGTCAAATTGCGTAGCCACCGAGGTCCCCAGACCTTTGGACTTTTTCCTTTTGGGAAATTTTAGTAAAATTTAGGAAACGAATCCAGACTCATTCCAACATCTTCGACACCGAACTGCAGATGAATGTGAAATTATAACTCCGGATATGCTGGTAAATGTTCGCAACAAATTTGAGCAGAATCCTTATTACTGTATGGAGGAAAACGGATAATATTTTGTACACTTTTTACGATATTGTAGCTTATTTCTTTTTTTAATAAATAATTTTTCTGATTATTATTTGAGTTAGTTAATTTTAAGGCAATTACTAAAGGATACATTTTCTTTATGAATCATCCTATATAAAAAACATTGACAGTAGAGACGCCCACGTGGGATGCGTATTTTTTTTGTTGGTCGTTTTTTATTGCTTTTTTTTGTACCGGCGCTACTTAAGGGGCATATTTAGTCCTTCAGCTTGAGTTTGGTCTTGGACTTGGTCTTGAGGCTAGGGTGACTGCTATTTTTGATAATTATAGACTATTTTGTTTTCCTGGCCCTGTGCTCTGATATGAGAGCTAGTATTCTGATTGGTTAAGCAGGCCTTGGGAATTTTTCAATTACTCAATTTGCTAGGTTATAAGGAGACCTTCAACCCCAGCCTTAAAAATTGTATTCTAATAAAGAAGAATTAATAGATAAGATGACAAGTGTTTTTTTCATAATAAAAAAAGATTTTATTTAAGCTGTGTTTATTATTAGAGCCAGTTTGATTTTTATCAAGGATATAAAAACTTAGATCTTAAACGATTATGTTCTATGCAATTTAAAATGTTATCTCAAATTTTTTCAATATCTGAGGTTAACATATTGTATTTTTTAGCTATTAATTAATTAATTTCTATCTGAGGTTTAAATGTCATTCTGATGTAGATAACTGTTTTTACAATGTGTTTTGGTAATATGGTTTTATTATAAAGAGGCATGCATAATTGTTGCTATTACATTTTCTTTTAATTTCCATTGTATGTTGTAACCTTCTACCTATATACTAATTTATAACGACAATATGCGATTAACACGACTTTCACCATGTATTGCGTACAAATTACAGACGACCTCCTATTGAATTGTTACGCATATATATTAATAGTTAGAAACATATTTTTTCACGCTTCATTTTAGTAGGGCTATCAACTATTGAAAGGTCGACTGTTAAAGTATGTTTTTAATCACTTTTTTGCATTAACTGCAAGGTTGTAAAAATGAGTACTTGTACTATGTATGTACAAGTGATACTTCGAAAATATTCATTGCATAGCATAACAAACCACTGTAAATGCATTGTTTAAAATACTGGAATAAAATAGGGATACAATTCAAGATGTATCCGACTTTATCATAGATAACCATAAAATTTATAACACATGCTGAATTGGGAGATTGCATAATTATATTAAGAACATTATTACACTTCTTTAGTTTCCAATGTGCAGGTTGCGGGTAATTAGGTACTTCCGGCGGTTTTACAAAGGTACGAGTTCGTAAAATAAAAAATTCCATACACGCTCCACGCACAAGTGGTATCTCTAAAATATTCATTGCGTAGCATAATAAATCTCTGTAAATGCAACAGACAAGAAAGAAAAACTGTCAAGTTTCACTTAAAGTTAAATATGAATGAAAATGTCTAAAAACTGTGTTATTGATATCTTTATCAGCGTGGGCCATCAGGTATTTAAACGAGGATGCTGATAGAGTATCCTTTAGTATCGGTTAACGACTCGAGATAGAGGGCCAGTTTAAACATTCCTTCTTGGCAATAGTTGCGGGACCACTGCCTGAGGTAAATCGTATTTTATCGTGGATTTTTTAAAAAATATAGAGACTGTCGGCGATACAGCATATGCAAAATTATTTGGTTTTACAGCGAGTGGTAACCGTTATTCAAAGATCTATCTGTGGGATTTCAGAAGGGTTTATCTGATATGGAACAGTTTGACGGTGAAAAAACCGGTCTTAATAATAATTGTTGATCTAATGCGTGAAACTAACAGTTCAGTGGTTGAGATTTTTACAAAGGGTTATCATCACAGAAACCTAAATGTGTTTTTCTTAACTCAAAACATATTTCATCAAGGACGTGGACAGCATGATATTTCTCTCAACGCGCTTTATATAATTTTGTTTAAGAATCTAGGTATCGATAATACAATACTATTAGACCTACAAAAAAGCAAATAAAATTAAAACGGTTGATGATAGATATAGGACATGTTATACCCCATTTACTACAAACTTCAGGAAAGAGTAAAAGATATAAAACTATTAGGTTACCATTTGAAAACTAAAAATGTCGCATAGTATCTTCTTTATGAGTCACCGTGCATAATGGAGTTTTAGTGGATAAGATGTCCCCTTAGAAAACAAAGTTGGCGTGTTTTTTTTTAGTCTAACAGGAGAGTCATACACCTTCTCGTTGGGCCACCCTGTATATCAGAAATTTGTTACAGCGTACTCTGTACTTATACTGGTACGCGCATTGGCGATCTCTGTAGAAAAGCCATCCTTTTCGTAACGCTTTGCCCATGCGCTGCGCGAGAGAGCAAACAGCGTTGAAGCACGTCACTCTAAAACAAACTAACCAAAATGTAACTTCAAATAAGCAATTATCATTTACATATTAATTATTTATTTTTACTATACTGCTTATAGTTTGTTGCATTTATTCACCGACTTATATAATTGTTTAATTTATAAAATGTACTTTACAACTTTTATGGTTAATAAAAATCCGAACCGTAATGCATATCGTTGATTATACCCTGAAATTATTTTTATAGTTCATTATTTTTGTAAAATGACTTAGTATAATACCAGGTAAATGAGTTTCAATCAATGTTTGTAAATGCTTATGTTATGAATAAATTGTCATTGAAAAATTCATCATTAAAGTATTCAAAACAAAACAAATCTTTTCAAACGTAGCTGCATGACAACCGACTGCTCTACGCATGCGCGTACACTCGAGAGTAGGACAGAGATGTTCCTTGCCGCCTTCAGTGCAGTTAAGTGCAAGCATTGGTTCACATCTTAGCTAAAGCCGTCTATCAGATAAAAGGGATTTTTATCTCGAATGAGTTCGACTCGACAGGGCCAGTTTTGGTTAAAATAAGAGTTTCCTTCCGTACTAAACCAACGGGGGTTCTTTTCTAAGATAAGAACTCCCACTGTTGAAGGGTTGGTTTTGACTAAGGTGACGAACGTTTTCATGTAATTCTGCTAAAAGTATTAGCCAATATCTTCCCTATGGTGAGGGTTCACGTCAGTAATCGAACCCTAACCATAGTCGAGACAATAACTTAAAAGTTGAAGAACACTCAACCAGGGATGCCCTTACGAACGCTGTTCTTATGTTCCAGCATTCTCACTTTGAGTGATCTGCTGCTCTCTCCTATGTATGCTCAGCCGCATTCGCATGGTAGGTTGTATGCACAATTCTTGGAATTATGATCTTCATTGTATGGTTTGGTTTTGATTAGTATTCCCCTGAGCGTTCTGGTTGATTTGAAGGTAGTGTGTACCTTGTATTTGCTGCGTATCCTTCGTATTTTGTCTGAGGTACCTTGTATATATGATATTATCGCTGTATATTTAGGTTCTTCTTTTTCGGTTACCCTTTCCCTGTTTAGGTTAGGTGTTAGACCGGGGTAGCCATTTTCTTTGAGTGTTCTGGCGATATTTTCTATTTCTCTGTTCAGGTCCTCTTGTTTTGAGGATATTGTTTTTGCTCTACCGTACAAGCATTTTGCCACGCCTAACTTCACGTTTTTAGTTTTAGTTTTTAGTGATTTCTAGTATTTTTTGCGTTTTTTAGTGTTTTTTAATGTTTTTAGTGTGTTTAGTGTTTTTTAGTGATTTTAGTGTTTTTAGCGTTTTTTAGTGTTTATGAGCGTTTTTAGTGTTTTTTAGAGTTTTTAGTGTTTTTTAGCGTTTTTTAGTGTTTTTAAGTGTTTTTAGTATTTTTAGCGTTTTTCAGAGTTTTTTAGTGTTTTCAGTGTTTTTTTAGTGTTATTAGTGGTTTTTGAGTTTTTTAGTGTTTTTAGCGTTTTTAGTGTTTTTAGTGTTTTTTAGTGTTTTTAGTGTTTTTGTATTTTGTAGTGTTTTTAGGGCTTTTTAGCGTTTTTTAGTGTTTTTAGCGTTCTTTCGTGTTTTTTAGTGTTTTTAGTGTTTTTTGTGTTTTTTAGTGTTTTTAGTGTTTTAGCGTTTTTTTAGTGTTTTTAGCGTTTTTTGTTTTTAGTGTTTTTAGTGTTTATTAGTGTTTTTTAGCGTTTTTTAGTGTTTTTAGTTTTTAGTGTTTCTAGTGATTTCTAGTATTTTTTGCGTTTTTTAGTGTTTTTTAATGTTTTTAGTGTTTTTTAGTGTTTGTAGTGTTTTTTGTGATTTTTAGTGTTTTTAAGTGTTTTTAGTGTTTTAGCGTTTTTTAGTGTTTTTAGCGTTTTTTGTTTTTTGTGTTTTTTAGTGTTTTTAGTATTTTTTAGCGTTTTTTAGTGTTTTTAGTTTTTAGTTTTTTAGTGATTTCTAGTATTTTTTGCGTTTTTTAGTGTTTTTTATCGTTTTTAGTGTTTTTAGTGTTTTTTAGTGTTTTTAGTGTTTTTTAGCGTTTTTAGCGTTTTAGCGTTTTTCGTGTTTTTAGTGTTTTTTATCGTTTTTTAACGTTTTTAGTGTTTTTAGTGTTTTTAGTGTTTTTTAGGGTTTTTTAGTGTTTTTAGTGTTTTAACGTTTTTTAGTGTTTTTTCGTGTTTTTAGTGTTTTTAGTGTTTTTTAGCGTTTTTTAGTATGTTTAAGTGTTTTTAGTGATTTATGAGTCACCCTGCATAATGGAGTTTTAGTGGATAAGTGTCCCCTTAGAAAACAAAGTTGACGTGTTTTTTTTTAATCTAACAGGAGAGTCATACACCTTCTCGTTGGTCCACCCTGTATATGAGAAATTTGTTACAGCGTAAATACGAAGTTATAATACTAGCCACAGTAAAACGAACCAGATCAATCAAATTGTAGTAGATCAATTTCAGTAGCAGAGAATGTACTTCAGTTGCCTGAAAACAATTTTTTAACAATAATAAATTCAACCTTATTACAATTAAACATAAATTTATGTTCAAACCCGGTATAGTAAAGTTTTTTCATAGAACATGTTAAGGTATTAGTGTCTACTGTTTTTAAAGCAACATGCATGAAAGTGTGAAAGCTTGGTTGATCACACCAAAACAATAGTTTAATAGTTTCAAGAAAACTGTAAAGAATAATAGATAACATCGATAGTCTGTGACCATTAGCCAGTAACTAATAACTTGTAACTACTTGACAGTAACCAGTAGCCTGAAAACTGCATGCAAAATTATTTAGACAGTAAGTAGCCATAACAAGTTTAAACTATTATGTACCTGACTGATTAAAACTAAAAAACGCTTGTTATGGTGGAGGGGAATATCGTCTTTTACATTTGTGTCAACTTCCTACGCATCTACCTCTTTCCATGGTTGTAGTGAAGAACACCGATTCTTTTTGTGAATATTACGCCTTTATCCCTGTTTGTTAAATCATTCTTGCTTTAGCCAACGAACTCACAACAAAATTCCCAAACTGTAATATTGCTAAAAACTGTAATATTGTTAAGTCAAGGCAATCAACTGCAGCCTTTAAAGTACTGTACAAACCATTACATTATTGTAACCTTTACTATGCAGTAACAGATTATATCTTCATATTACAGGGTACATGCCAAAACGTTTATAATTTCACATATATTCTTTATAGATATTTGTAATCTATCAAAACCATTCCACTTTGGTTACTGGTTTTCTATATGTCAGCCCATTCGCATGGTAGGTTGTATGCACAATTTTGGAATTTTGATCTTCATTGTAGTTTGGTTTTGATTAGTATTCCCTGAGCGTTCTGGTCGATTTGAAGGTAGTGTTAACCTTGTATTTGATGCGTATCCTTCGTATTTTGTCTGAGGTACCTTGTATATGATATTATCGCTGTATATTTAGGTTCTTCTTTTCGGTTACCCTTTCCTGTTTAGTTAGGTGTTAGACCGGGGTAGCCATTTTCTTTGAGTGTTCTGGGATATTTTCTATTTCTCTGTTCAGGTCCTCTTGTTTTGAGGATATTGTTTTTGCTCTACCGTACAAGCATTTTGCCACGCCTAACTTCACGTTTTTGTGGTCACTGGAGTTATAGTGTAGGTACCTCCCCGTGTGGGTAGGTTTCCTGTATACACTTGTCGTGAAAGTCTTGTCATTCCTGTGTACAAGTACATCCAGGAA
Source organism: Vesta saturnalis (assembly GCA_036346205.1). NCBI lineage: Eukaryota > Metazoa > Arthropoda > Insecta > Coleoptera > Lampyridae > Vesta > Vesta saturnalis. The sequence goes on along the minus strand of JARFJB010002021.1, from coordinate 8,370,720 downwards.
TGGCAGTTTTTGTTCCGACTCCAATTCCATTGTGAATTTTATGGAGGGTGCGCCGCTATTTAGATGATCTAGTAATTCATCTAGCTTATGCATGCTTGGCGTGTTGCCAAACTACGAAGGTATCGCCCACGTAATTTTTGGTTTTCAAAGTCTTCCATATATATATATATATATATATATATATATATATATATATATATATATATATATATATATATATATATATATATATATATAGTTTCTATTTAGATTTCACAAGTATTAATGTTTAAATAAGACATTTTTTCTTTTGAAACTTGTGTAAATAAACGTACAAATTGATTCAACGTTTGGGAACGTCCTTTGTTCCTTTGTCAAGAATTTATTTTGACAATTTGTCAATAATTTCATTGATTTTCAGGTTTTAAAAATTAATTTTGACTGTTTTTAATATTAACGTTTAAAAGTTGCACTATTATAGAACTTTATTGTCAAAATGTATATATATATATATATATATATATATATATATATATATATATATATATATATATATATATATATATATATATATATATATATATTATATATATATATATATATATATATATATATTTAAATAAGACATTTTTTTGAAACTTTGTAAATAAATATTGTTATAACGTCTTTGTTCTTGTCAAGAATTTATTTTGACAATTTGTCAAAATAAATTCTTGACAAAAACAAAGGATTCAAACGTTGAATCAATTTGTACGTTTATTTACAAAGTTTCAAAAGAAAAAATGTCTTATTTAAATATATATATATATATATATATATATATATATATATATATATATAGATATATATATATATATATATATATACATTTTGTACAATAAAGTTCTATACATAGGTCCGCAGATTCGTTACCGATCTACAGCGTGTTGAAGTTTAATTTAAAAAACAGTCAAAATTAAATTTTTCCAAAACGGCCTGAGATATCATAATGAAATTTTACGCGTGTCAACAGCTGTGGGAGACGCATATTTTGCAATACAACACGATGTTTCAGTCGTACCATTGGCGCGCGTATTTTCACGTCACAGGCTATTTTTTCAAGAAAAAAGTAGGATGCCGCTGATTTCTCTAAAAATGAAAAATAATTTTTAGTTCTTTGTTCAATTGTGAAGAAAAAAGCTCTCTTGACTTTTTATCGTACGACGTACCGTTTTTGAGTAACAAAAACATTTTGTGCATGTCCATTTACCATGCGTACAAACATATTTTTAAACATTCCTGTATTATTCACTGACATATTGAATGAGTCGCGTGATTAATAATTTTGTATGTGTCGAATTTGTTGAAGTTCCTTATCATGAATCGCTATACGAAAGCCGAGATGACCGGCATGCACTACATTTATGGACTTTCTGATGGGAATGCATTAGAAGCTAGGCGGTTGTATACTGAAAGATTTCCGGGCCGTATTGCTCCTGATAGAAAAACTTTCGAATGTATTCATGGACGTCTTTATGAAACAGGCACATTAAGACGAAATGGAGGAGCAGGAAGGCCAAGGACAGCAAGAACCGTGGAGCTGGAAGAGGATGTGCTGGACACGATTGAAGAAGGTCGAGGTACTTCTACTCGAAAAATTGCTGACGCTTTGGATGTAAGTAATGGGACTATTTGGCACATTCTTAAGGAAAATTTGTTGTATCCATTCCATATACAACGCGTTCAAGCACTTCTTCCTGCTGATTTTCCTCCTCGAATTGCATTCTCTCAATGGCTGTTGCACAAATTGATTCAAATCCCTCAACTCCTGATGTTGATTCTGTTCACCGATGAAGCAAGTTTTTTCATAATAACCATGTATGGTGTGAAGAAATTTCAACATCAGATTTCTTTGAACGTTTGGATTAGGATTGTGGGTGACTGCCTAATTGGACCGGTATTTCCACCCGGGAGACTTACCGAAGAGGTGCATCGCAACTTTTTGGAAAACAGGCTCCCTGGATTTCTGGAGGACGTACCATTAGCAATTAGATATGCAATGTGGTATATGCACGATAGCGCACCAGCCCACTTTAGTCAAGTAGCTCGTGATTTCTTAACACAAGCATACGGAAATCGTTGGATTGGCCGGGGTGGACCTCACTTATGGCCTGCACGATCCCCGGACTTAAATCCCCTTGATTTTTTCCTGTGGGGCCATTTGAAGTCCTTGGTGTACGCTACTCCATTGGAAAACATAGAAGACTTAAGAAATCGAATCATTGCTGGGTGCAACTCAATTAAAACAGATCCTGGTGTTTTTGAGAGAGTTCGCCAGTCATATGCGGAGAAGATTGGATTCTTGCAGCCGAGCTCGATGTGGTCACTTTGAACAGTTTTTGTAATTTTTGGTTGGTAAAATTTTTGGTTTGGTGAAATATTTGTTTTTGCCGTTGAATGAAACCCTTGATTTTTAAAACTTTTTTTCTGTAATAAATGGACATGCACTAAAATATTTTTTTTTACTCAGAAACGGTACGTCGTACGATAAAAAGTCAAGAGAGCTTTTTTCTTCACAATTGAACAAAGAATTAAATAATATTTTTTATTTTTAGAGAAATCAGCGGCATCCTACTTTTTTCTTGAAAAATAGCGTGTGACGTGCCAATACGCGCGCCAATGGTACGACTAGAACATCGTGTTGTATTGCAAAGTATGCGTGTCCCACAGCTATTGACACGCGTAAAACTTCATTATGATATCTAAAGCCGTTTTGGAAAAATCTAATTTTGAATGTTTTCTTAAATTAAACTTCAACACGCTGTAGATCGGTAATGAAGCGTTTGCGGACCTATGTTTATAGGAACTTCATTGTATAAAATGACCTGGGCAATCACCCCTTTAATATTGCCGCATCTTTTTAAACATATATATATATATATATATATATATATATATATATATATATATATATATATATATATATATATATATATATATATATATATATATATATATACATATATTGCTCACTATGGGTGATAGTGTTTACCGAGAGTTACGTGCGTTGGTCTAGCATTTCATCCTTTTCCAGCTCTCTTATGATAGTGCCTTATCGGTAGGTACATTTCGTGAATGGACTCACAATGTCGATGCTTAGCAGTATTTATTCGTGGTTTGGTTGGAAGATTCTGATAGTTTCCACGAAGTGCTGCGTATTCTTGACCATAGACTCGGTTTTACCCGATAAGGGTGTGATGATACCTAGCAGATAGTGTGCTAGTGGATTATAAGTTTTCAGCTCACAATTGGTCTCAGAGTAATTTCTTGCTTATGAATCTTTGGTAGGCCGTACAGATGCGGCGGTTTGCTGTAGTGTGGGGTAAGTCTAGTTCTGTGATAATGTCTAACGCTTTCCGGACTTTTATTTAAAATCCGACTTCTGTGTTCATTTGAAGTCCTTGTTAGTTCCATTATTTGTAAAATGGCTTAGTATAATACCAGGTCAATTAGTTTCAAACAGATCTGGTGTTTTGAATAATTGCGTCATTGAAAATTCATCATTAAAGTATTCAACCACAACAAATCCTTTCAAACGTAGCTGCATGACAACCGACTGCTCTACGCATGCGCGTACACTCGAAGTAGGAGATGTTCCTTGCCGCCTTCAGTGCAGTTAAAAGTTTTTGGTCCACATCTTAGCTAATGCCGTCTATCAGATAAAAGATTTTTATCTCGAATGAGTTCGACTCAACAGGGCCGTTTTGGTTAAAATAAGTTTCCTTCCGTATAAACCAACGGGGTTCTTTTCTAAGATAAGAACTCCCACTGTAAAAGTTGGTCTTGACAATATGGTGACGAACGTTTTCATCTAATTCTGCTAAAAGTATTATGCCAATATCTTCCACCTATGGTGAGGGTTCAACGTCAGTAATCGAACCCTAACCATAGTCGAGACAAGAACTTAATTTAAGTTGTAAGTAACACTTCAACCAGGGAATGCCCTTACGGACGTTGTTCTTATGATTCCAGCATTCTCACTTAATGAGTGGTCTGCATCTCTCCTATGTATGCTCAGCCGCATTCGTTAACATGGTAGGTTGTATACACAATTCTTGGAATTATAATTTTATTGTATGGTTTGGTTTTGATTAGTATTCCCTGAGCGTTCTGGTTGATTTGAAGGTAGTTACTTGTATTGTGCTGGTATCCTTCGTATTTTGTCTGAGGCACCTTTATCTATATTCATCGCTGTATATCTTAGGTGTCTTCTTTATCGGTTACCCTTTCCTGTTTAGGTTTAGGTGTTAGACCGTGGTAGCCATTTTCTTTGAGTGTTCTAGCGATATTTTCCTATGTTCTCCTAGTTCAGGTCCTCTTGTTTTGAGCATTATTAGTTTTGCTCTACTACAAGCATTTTGCCACGCCTAACTTCACGTTTTGTGGTCATTGGTTGTAGGGTACCTCCCGTGTGGGTAGGTTTCCTGTATACACTTGTCGTGAAAGTCTTGTCATTCCTGTGTACAAGGTACACTCCACTTATGCAGTTTTGTTCCAGCGTCCAGGTATATCCATTGTGAATTTTGATTGATGGGTGGCGTCTATTTAGATGATTTGTAGTTAACTTCAGTCTAGCATTATGCATGCTTGCCGTGTTGCCAAACTACGAAGGTATCCCACGTATCTATAGCACAGATCGCGTTGGTTTCTCGTGAGAATTTGATGATCGTTGCCGCCTCTTCCTGAGAGATACAATATTATATATTTTATCTATAAATATACTATCATATTGTATTTGTTGTCCCAGTTATTGTTCAATATACACCTTTATTCTGTGTTGCTTTAATTTAAAATAAAACTGTAAATAATGCCATTTACAATCAATATTTTTCTTTTAGGTCTTAGATCACGTGTATTTTGCATATAACTATGTAAAACTTCGATATACTAATTACATTTACCATCCTCAACAAATGATAATATCCTTAAATATTATTTAGGGTGCTGAAGTAAATTTATGAAATATATGTTTGATAAAAGTATAAACTATGGAATCTAATTCTATGTTATTTTATTTTAGCAAAAAAATAGTCAGATCTTTAATAAATCAAATATTAAAATTCCTTGAAAATGACTAATCACCCTCTAACGAACGAAGCTAACAGTGAAAAATATCATAATCATAATTTGGTAAAAGCATTTATAAATAGAAACTTGACATACAAATTGAAGATCTAGTCAAATCTAACAAAGAAACAGTGTTTAATTAATTTTAGTTACAACTACATTTGTAAAATCATAGTGCTGTGATGATTCAACATATAGATGGTAAAGATTTACTTCGAGGTCTAGGAAAGAACACAGCGATAAGCTTAGAGATACCAAAAACTAAAATTAAAACGTACCATTGTACCTTTCTTAAATTATAAGATATCAAAACCTATTTAAAATTAAGATTTTCTTCTTGACTGTTGAAGTTATTAGAATGTTCATACGGGGTCGCTGTTAAGCAAAGCTCTGGTGCTTAAACGGTTCAACATATAAGAATTGAATGTTCGAATTGAAACGAAACGTAATTGCACATATTTCTGCACAAACAAATTTTTTTAAATTAAAAATATTAAGCATAACCGCCATGTTGATTATTTTTGAATAGCAACATGTCATGTGATGTACCATTTGGAAGGGTTTAACACCCGCATTACAAAAATGTATGACACATAGGGTCTAAACACAACAGAAATGACATTACAGACGTTTCTCTTACAGGAAGCGAAGAGGGTCGCGAATGTGACACAAGATGCAATGTAACAACTTTGTGTCGAGAATTATGTATGCTTATGTAAACTTAAACTATGTTATCGAAGTAATATAGCAATTTAATGTAAACCCTATGTTACTTTTACATTTAACAAAAAATAGTTTATAAACAAAATAAATTTATAAATAAAATAAACATAACATCTACGTAACTTTTTAATTAATAATTTACAAACATTATTAGAAAAAACGTTTGTAATGTCCTTTCTATTGTTAGTTGAGTTGATCGGCCTATTTCACAGTTTTCGCTTTTTGGGCGCGACGTTTTGGAAGCGGACTCTGCTTCCGTCATCAGGCTTACTCCTGAGAAGGACTGTTTTCACACTTGAGTCGAATTCATACGTTATGTATAATTTTTTCCGAAGCACTTGACTACTCTCAGATTCGAACTTGGTACCTTTCACTTACTAGTCTAACACCTTTACCACTGAGCCACTGAGTAATCCAGTATATATTTTTTTGAACTTATATATATTTTAAACTTTTTCGTGGTTGCGCAGAAGTTTATTGCGCAGTTTGCGCCGTAACTTCTTCCGCACTTGTATTGCACTTAAGCTCTTCGCGCAGACATGTTCGGCGATTCTTGATTTTTCTGTTTCGCCCTTGCGTACGTTGTTTTTATGTTCCTGAGTTCTCACTTTGAGTGGTCTACTGCTCTCTCCTATGTATGCTCTGCCACATTCGCATGGTAGACTGTATACTCAATTCTGGAATTTTGATCTTCATTGTACGGTTTGGTTTTGGTTAATAGTATTCCCTGAGCGTTCTGATAGATTTGAAGGCAGTGAGTATCTTGTATTTGCTACCTATCCTTCGTATTTTGTCTAAGGTACCTTGTATGTATGATATTATAGCTGTATATGTAGGTTTTTCGGTTACCATTTCCCTGTTTAGGTTAGGTGTTAGATCGGAGTAGACATTTTCTTTGAGTGTTCTAGCGATATTTTCTTTCTCTTTGTTCAGGTCCTCTTGTTTTGAGCGTATTGTTTTTGCTCTATCGTAGAAGCATTTTGCCACACCTAACTTCACGTTTTTGTGATGTAGGTACCTCCCCGTGTGGGTAGGTTTCATGTATACACTTGTCGTGAAAGTGTTGTCATTCCTGTGTACAAGTAGATCCAGGAATGGCAGTTTTTGTTCCAACTCCAATTCCATTGTGAATTTGATGGAGGGTGCGCGGCTATTTAGACGATCTAGGAATTCATCTAGCTTATGTTTGCTGTGTTGCCAAACTACGAAAAGATCGTCCACGTATCTAAGCCACATCCTTATATATATATATATATATATATATATATATATATATATATATATATATATATATTGCTCACTATGAGTGTGAGTGGGGAACCCATTGCGATCCCAAACTCTTGGTAGAATTTGTCTTCTACCTGGAAATATGTAGTTCAAATGCATATTGTCAGAAATTCCATTATTGTATTTACCGAGAGTTGCGTGCGTTGATCTAACGTTTCATCCTTTTCCAGCTTGTCCCTTATGATAGTTAGTGCCTTATCGGTAGGTACATTTGTGAATGCACTCACAACGCCGGAGCTTACCAGTATTTCTTCGTGGCTTGGTTGGAAGTTTCAGATGGTTTCCACGAAGTGTTGCGTATTATTAACCATGCCTCGGTTTTTCCCGATAATGGTGAGATGATACCTATAAGATAATGCGCTAATGGGTGGCAAGGTGAATTTCTCGAGCTCACATTTTGGTCCCAGAGAATTTTCTTGTTTATGAATCTTTGGCAGGCCGTATAGATGCGGAGGTTTGCTGTAGTGTGGGGTAAGGCTAGTTCTCTGGTAATCGGAGAACTCCCCCTTATGTTTTGCCAGCGTCAAGTATATACGTCTTTCGATTCATGGTGTGGGGTTTTTGGTATTTGTTTGTACTCGCTCCCATATAGTAGTTCTTAGATTTTACTGTTGTATGTGTCCATATCCATTACCTCAGTCGCGTTTCCTTTGTCTGCCGGGAGAATTTTGATCGTTGGGTCATTCTTAAGGAAAATGGCCGCTTTCCTTCCTAGGTTAGAGAGGTTAGGTTTGGTTCGCCTAGATAAATCTGGACTGATCTAACCTAACTTCAGTATTGTTCGGCTTCTTCAAGATTTAATTTCATAGCTGTTTCTTCGACTGCGGTTATTAAATCTACTTTCGAGATATACCTCGCTGTTATCGCATAGTTCAAGCCTTTGTCCAGAACCTGTATTTCGTTTTCGTTCAACTGTCCTTTAGAGATGTTTATGACAGTGTTTTTTCGATTGTTGTTGATTGGTTCTTTCTTCTCCTTCATTAGCTTTTCGAGTTTCTTATGCTGAATTTCCTTGTGCATTACCTTGGTCTTCTAATATTTACTTCTGGTACCTGAATTTATCCTATCATAGTCTTGTTCGTTCACTCGATTTCGAATGATTTCTCTAATCTCGTTAGATTGTGTTCGAGCTGGTACTTTCTGAAACGGTTATGTCTGATTCGTTCTTTAACTAACGCTTCACTAGCTCTCTTTGCGATTAGTGAAATTTTCCGGCTGTGTATCACAGTTTTGATGTTGAGCCCGGTGGGTATTAGGTTGTTATCACGGGCTTTGCAGAGGAGGGTTAGGTAGTTTTCCTATAGTGCTAGCTTGTTCATTGATGTTTCAAGCTTTCTGAAAAGTTGTTTGACTTCGGGACCATACCGAGTTACTAATTCTGTATTATAAGTGTTTTGTAACTGTGGTTTCATATTAGTTGCGTTGATCGTCCTATATCCATAGTTTTTTCTCTTTGAGCGGACTCTGTTGTGTTTAGACTCCATGTGTGATGCATTATTTTCCTTAAACAGTTAGGTAGATGTTATGTTCATTTTAATTATAAATTTATTTCGTTTATAAATGATTTTTTTGATAAATGTAGAATACATGTAACATAGAGTTTACATTAAATTGTTATATTGCTTTAATAAAATGGTTTATGTTTACATAGGCATACGTTCCCGACACAAAGTTGTTAATTGACGTCGTGCACATTCACGGTCTCTTACGCTTCCTATCAGAAAACGTTTGATATGTTCTTACTGTTGTGTTTTTTAGACCCCATGTGTGATACATTTTTGTAATCAGGGTGTTAAACCCTTTCAGATGGTATATCACATGACTTATGTTGCTATTTAAAAAACATCAAGATGGCAGCTATGTTTAAAATGTTTTAATTGAAAAAACAACTTTGTGCAAAAATATGCGCAAATACATTTATTTTTAGAAATTTTAAGTTTTATATGTTGATCCGTTTAAGCACTAGAGCTTTGGTTCCGTCTTTAACAGTGATTCTGTATATCTCAATAGATTCACGTTGTGCACGAATGTAATAATGAGTTGTGTTGACAATATTGCCATATTACCAAATTGAATGTCATGGTTTAAATTATTTAAAGCATGCTCATTCATTGCACAATTCTCAGTATATTAACTTTCTAACAAGATAAACTCCTGTCGACTAATTTGCGTTACCTGCATTTCTGTTTCTCATGTTGCGTTGCTTCACTTTATTATTATACACTTCTTGTTAATAAGCATTCTTAAATAAAGTGCTCCAATTGAAACAAAACTCATGACAGAAGTAGAGCTAAGCAATTCTTGGCTTACAAAGAATTCACGATTACATTAAGAATTTAATTAAGAAAGGGCACTAAGGAAAGTGAAAAAAAAGCAATTTTAAGACTTTTTTCACAATAGCACAGCCAACTATTGTTTATAAATGTACTGGCATTACATGCACAGAAATATTACAGCTAATTAAATTTATAATGGGCAAGTCATAATAATTGGTTGATAAAATCTTAAATTTGACATTTTCAGTGTATAAATATTTTCATTTCTAACCATGAAAATGAAGTGTTGATTTATTAAAACCCAACGAAGGCGTCAAGGAAAACTAATAAAAAGCAAACAAATTTCTCTCTGAAAGCACACATTTCGTATATTAAAATTTGAGTATTTGCATTTAGTAAACCAAGTGACGATAAGAAAAGAATACTTATACAATTAGGTTTTTATACTTTTACATAAAATTTGAATTCTAGCGATTGTAAATGCTGATTTATTAAAAATAGGGCTTTAGTATTTATTGAGTGATATAGTAAACTTAATAATAATATGCAGAATAAAATGGTCTGAGAATGTTCACAAAAATTATACAACTGCTTTTCGATTTTTTTTTCCTAAAAATAGGAGTATATTTAAAGAATAGTATACTCACCATTCCTCGAAATCCCGTCAGAAGTCCAGCATGTCCTTTTGCCCATAAAACCGCAATTCCAGCATGTCTCGCTGTCATAGCAACTGTAAAAGCAGCTGGTGAATCGCCAATTATTAATACAGTAATAACGTGCTTTCTTTCGAACTGTTCACAGAGATGTTCTAAAAAACCCGAATTGAAAGTACCGTTTTCCGGTAAATCGATTATTAACGTATCGAGACTAATATTATACGTCATTTCGAAACGGTTAGTAAAGAAAGTTTGCGTTATATTTGTGAGTGTTTTATTGAAAGCTCTACCAAAAGTTTGACCACCTGGTTCAGCTGCAATTGCAAAATACATAATACCACCACTATGTTGTTGCTGTTGACGTTTATAGTATGAAAAATCACTCGATCTAGATGTACCAAATTTTTGTTTTCTATCTAAATCAGTTATCAACGTTTTCCTTTGTCCATTTCCTTGGTATCCGTTAACAAAAATAATAGCCAACGCGAGATTGATGAAAAATAGTTGGACCAAGATACAATTAAAATAATTATAGTTCATGTTTTCGACGTGTAGCAAAAAAGGGGTAGGTTTAGGTAAGTTGGGGTTAAACTAAAATATTACTTTGACCGTACGACGTCATACTTTTAGATAAAACGGTCTTAAAAATGTATCTTGTTTCTCATAATCCCAACACATTATCGTGTCTAAATCAATTATTAATATCAACGTTTTTGCCATCTCTCTAATTTTTGTTTTGTTATTATTTAGGTGGTATTTTGCGTTTTTATTGCTTTTTATTTTTCTATAAGGCAAACTTAGGAAAATTTTGGTTAGATTATTTGAACTTGACTTTATGAAAATTTGGTTTGAAATCTTGAAGAATAATCATGTTTCTTGTGTCCAACTTGGGATTTTTGAAGATTCCATCACCTGAAACAAATTTACTTATTAGCTCAGTTATATAATATTTAAGCCTCCCGTGTTTTATGTCAAAACTTTAATTAACCTAGATCATTTATTTGTTTTTAATCTATTACAACGGTTATAAATGATAGCTTCACCGTTTGTGACGCGATTAATTTAATTTATTCTACTTCACTCCACATTAATCAGTTCATTTTCTGATTTATTGAGGTAAATAATTTTTTAACTCATATATACACACATTTATTTACCTATTTCTGTTTTTAAATTAACCTAATCATTTATAATTATTCAAATTCTTTGCTAAAATTCATTACTTTAACTCCATCTAGCACGTTGAGTGCCAAATGAGACCAAGATGGTCTCATACATGTTTCGGACTTATGTGCTGCATGAGACCAACCTGGACTCAAGTGAGTTCCCGAAACATTTTGCTGTATGAAGCCGCGTGTGTCTCAAGCTTTGCACTGAAATCAATGCCAACGTGAAAAGCGTGGCCTGTCGATCCGTTCGCTACATTTGGCCTGTTCGTACGAGACCTAAGTATCACCACAACAGCAAATTGATCCGGAGAAATATTTCTTTCATAAAAGGCGACCTTTTGGTTAAAATTTTTAATGATATCCAGGTATATATTTTATATACAAACAAATGAAATTATTTCTTTTAACATTCGTTTAAAGCATGAAAAAGTTAAAATTAAACTAAAAATATTGTACAATAAATCTTATATTTTTACCGCTTTATGTACTTCAAAAAAACAGGAAAGACAATAATGTTTGTCACACTCTCCACATTTTAGGGAACTTTGAGGCGTTTTTCTTCCTGCTTCCTTGGATCCAACCTCCTTAGACATCTTTCCATAGCATATCGTACAACGTCTTCTGGTAGCTCTCCCAAAATCTTTGAGTACATGAGCTGGTTCTTCAAGTTCTACATCAGATGTGCATCGTACATCGTCTTGTTTTTTATCTTTCAGTACTCCTTTGGCCACTTCTTCTTTGAATTTACTGATGGACATCTTTTCATTGGCTATTTCTTGATGTGATGAATGGGCATTTACTAGAAAGGTTCGAGTCAAAAGCTTTAACGATAATTTTTCGTACCATTTCAGGCTTCGTCGTAAAGATGTGTTATAAGCCTTTATCTGGTCCGAAAGATCGATAAATGCTTTACACTTATTATATTCCACAATAATCCTAGGTTTCAAAACTTCTTGGCCTGTTTTTGGTACGTTTACCATTTCATCGGTATGTTTAGTACTTAGGCAAAGCACTTCGTGCTTGTCTCGCCATTTTAGTACAACAACTCCTTCTTTGCATTCAGCAGCAACCGATTCTGCCCTTTTTAGTTTACTCTGAGTGACGGATTTTGGATTATATTTTCGATTTACACGCAAAGTACCAACCAAATATGTATTACGTTTTAGTAACTCAGTAGCTAAACTGACGGACGTATACCAGTTATCCGTGTACACGTTGTGGCCTTTATCGAGAAGATTACCAAGCATATCTAAAACAATTTTGGATGGAACTGACATGTATTCATTTTTTGATTTGCCACAATACACACTAAAATTGTAGGTGTAGCCTTTTTCTAGGCATAACTTAAGTAACTTGATTCCAAGTTTATGCCACTTATATTTTATATACTGCAAAAATTGTAATCGACTTCGAAACGGAACCAAAGTTTCATCGATGCACTCATTCTCGGAAGGCGTAATTGGATCCTGAAATTTAGATTTCCATTTTTCCAAAAGAGGTCTGATTTTTTGCAACCTGTCATCAAATAAAATACTGTTATCACTAAAGTGCAACATTTGTAATAACAGTTGGAACCTGTTACGAGGCATGATATTTCGTGTATAATTGTTACATATTTTGTCCTTCGACCAATAGTTTTGTAATTGAGGAAAAGGGCATAAGCCCATCCAAAGAATAGTTCCAAGGAATTTTTCTATTCCCTCAATATTAGTTGGTTTCCAGACTTTTATACGAGCATTAGGGTACACGTTTTTAGCAATACGTTGATCGGCATAACAATTAGTTTCAGTTACCTAAAATTACAAAAAAATAAATAAAAGAATCAAAGACCGAAATGAATATTTACCATTAGGTTTATTATTTCGTCGTTTATAAACAACTTGTAAAAATCATAAGGGGTTTTGTTAAACATTGTTTCGTACAACTCTGCTCGAAAACCAGCACGTTCTTCATTGAAATTAATCTTTTTTTAAATTAAGACCGGTCACTTTTTGCCACTGATATTCACAATTATTTCCATGTTGTTCCTCTTCGCTTGATGATATACTCCGCATTTGTTGAATTACATTTTCAATTGTCTCATTTATATGTTGCTCCTTTTTGGTTGATCGCAAATTTGTTGTATCTCCTGTCGATGTTGATGGTCCAGGGTCGTCATTTTGTGAACTTTCACTCATTTTAGTCGCTGAATTTTTTGTCAAAATTTTTTTTTTTTTAGACGGCCGACTATAATCTGATGAATCGGAGTCCGAGTTTTCGTCGGGTTCAAATTCTTCTGACGTAGCGTCGGGCTCAAAAACTTTTTCGTCGTCTTCATTAGAAAGATATTCTTGCCACAAACTCGTACATTTTCTTGTTCTTTCTCGTATGTAGACATCTTCACGCGTCGCAGTTTCAATAACTACTAAATGTAATATTCAAAAAATTGTAGCGCAAGCGAAGCATCATTCAACAAGTCAAGACATGCAAATGATCATGGTGACACATTGATCTCAAATGGCCGATATGACTAAATCAGAACTTCGTGGCACCATGAGACCAACGTGTCACCATTTTTTATTTTTGCTTCAATTAACAAATTTTTTGCACAATTTAACCTAAAAATGGCTTAAGTAATATATATAAACGTATTTTTTAGTAATTCAACAAAAAAAATCTGGCCTAGAGGTCCGATTTTTTTTGTACATGGTGGCACTCAACGTGCTAAGGGTACAGGTAAAAAATAATAAAATAAAATAAATTTGAATGGAATAATTTTCTACGCTTAATTAATTAAACAACACAAATTAAACTGGGATATGTACAAAGGCACTATGTCATGGATAAATGATTTCTATATATTCCTTTTTTAACGAGCTTATTTCGGTAGTAAAGTTCTGCTCAGTAAAGCTTGTGCAATCTTACATCATTTAAATTACTACGAACAAATTCTGTCTACAGGTTTTCACTTCAGCAACTGTTCACCAGTTTAATTAGGTAGTGTTAATCAGACCAACAATATTACACCAGTAGAATTGTGTAGATCGTATATTACTAATTATAAGTTTTATTTACCATATTTTATTGCTTGTTATTTGATCGTAAGCCACAATTTACTGGAAATTGTAATTAAAGGATTTATATTCATATACGTGTTACTTTCTTTTTTTTAATAACTTTTAATAATTTTTAATAATTGTGAACCTGTACTGCATACTAATAGTATGAATGAGCGAACCGAATATTCTGCACTCAATACTCTACACTCTATACTTCTACTACTATACCTAATGGCTCACCTTTCAATACGATCAACGATATCGGGAGCGTATTTGGGGAGCACCTACCCAGAGGTGAGAATTATGTTCTAGATGAGGTCGAATTTGGGCCTCATACAGCAGAAAGAGTTGTCAGAAAATAAAGTACTACTAAGATCTGTACAAATAGGCTGTTTTACGAGCAACTGTTTTGGTAGGTTACAGATGACGGTCAATCCATGATAGATTTGGAAATACAGTCAGTCCCTACAGAGTAATAGAGTCTGAAAGCACTCAGGTTTATTAGCATTAAATTTAACTAGATTATTGTTTCCTCTATCGAGAATACATTGAAAGTCTTTATTTTGAATTCGCCATTTCAGCCTTAATGTCTTGAGACATAGAAGGTAGATTACATATTCGCCTTTTATCAAGGAAACTAGAAACCCAGTTGATGACTCAGACGAGGTGAGTTTGGCAAATAAACACTTATGCCAAACTTGATCAAATGCCTTTAAGATATCTAACGGGACTACAACTGTTTCACTGGATTGTTCTAATGTATTATTCCAAACTTGAGCCACATATGAAAGAAGATCACCCGTTGGACGACTCTGCCTAAACCCATGTTGGTGGTCACTAAGAAGTTAGTTTCAAGGGACGAGAGCAGTTGCTAATTGGTGGCTTTTTTCATGATTTTAGGCAAAACGGAAGTGATGGCAATTGTTCGGTAGTTCGAGAGATCGGTCATATCGTATTTTTCGGAAATAGGTTGAACATTTGCTAATTTTTGTGATGAAGGAAGTTTCCCAGAAAATATAGAGATCGAATAGAGCTTAGGTAGAACTGTTACTAGTTTGAAGCACCATTTCTTGAAGACAGTATCTCGGATACCATCTGGACCAGTGGCGTTATTGAGATCAAGCCTACTGATGATCGATTCCAAGAGCTTGTACCGAAAATGAATTGGTTTCATAGCGTATAAAGAAGAGTTGGCTAGGAGCACATCTTTTCCAGAATCATTGAGACACGGGTTTGATGCAAATACATCCACAAAAACATTGACTTTGTCTACAGCATCAGCAACTACAGATCCTTCAAAAAAATATTAGGGGGGAAAATGAAGATGTACCAAAATTTTTACTAATGGATTTAGCTAAAGATCAACTTTATGACTTCCCAAAAGAGGTGCAGCTAGTTCATTGCATTTTCGCTGTTCAAACAATTTTTTAGCTTTAATGATGACACTTTTGCAGATATTTCTGGCACCAACGTATTCTGAATGACTCTCAACCATTTTATTAGATTTCCATTTAATATAATATTTATTTTTCAAAAATATTGCATCAGCACAAGCCTTATTGGACCAGAGTTGGGAGCGTGAATGACCTATACGATTATGTTTTTTGGAAATGTATAACTCCACGCCCATGAGGATGACTTCAAATACTGAAAGAGCAATGTCCTAAGAAGAGAGCCATTTAAAACAATATTCACGCCATGGAAAGGTTACGAAGAAGTCTCGTAAATCACTCCATCTAACAGACTTGAAACACCACATGGTTCTGTTAGTGTTGCGAACAACAGCGGAATTAGGGACAGTAGAAGTTATTTCTCTTAGTCCATGGTCAGACCTGGAGACCTAAAGGGGAAAGAACGGAAGTTTCATAAACAAGTGGGTTTGGTTGAAGAAACAGATCTAGAGGATGTGGCTAGGGTTATCAGGGATTCTTGTGGGTCCAGAAATCATTTGTGTGAGATTACAAGCTTTGGCAAGTGTTTTTGCACCATGACCAGCTGGATTAATAGCAGATGAAAATTGAATTAGTGTTATGAACATTGCAATCGCAAGATGGAAACTGAAGCAGAAGATAGTCAACTTTCAAACTAACGTAATCGAAGAAGTCTTAAATGTTACTGTCATTGGGAGACCTATAAATGCAACAGTAAAATTTCACAAATTTAGGACCAGAATGTCGAAATTTTTATTTTCCAAGGAAGAAATCCTCTTACAAGCAATGAGATCCTTGATTCAGGCACATACGCCCCCTTTGTGTCGAAAGTTAGAGTTAAGGTTGTATTCCGATAGAGATAAAATGTCAGGTTGTAATTGTTCAAGGTATTGGTGAACAGCATTAAGATTAGACCTGAGACCGCGGATGTTGCGATAATGGATCAGAAAGTTAGAGCTTTTGATGACCGAGGTCGCTTGGGCCCTGCTCTCCCGCACATCCGAATGGGGCAGGATTTTACGTCCGTCATTTATTACCCTAGAAATCACAGCCATCTTTCTTTGTAACTTTTAATTTTGGACTTTCAATCCGATAGGAAGACAGCAAAGGCGAGAAAGATAAATAAGGATCAGAATAAATTAAGGATTTAAGAAAAGATGACGGATAGCTCTTACCGACCTCAGAAAATCGGAGACCCAATACTAAGGAGCCCATAGTAAGGGCGATGGTACTTACCTGGAGTCTATTCATGTTTTGCGTGTTTAACATGTGCTTAATCATTATAAGGGATTAGTTAAATACTTAACTTTTGAGTAGTGAATTGTGAATTTTTTATTTATCTTTCATACAAATTTAACCAATTCAAAATAATAATTAGAGTTATCGTCCTCAATAAATGATAAGAGCTTTAAAAATTAATTGAGTTTGCAAAGTCTGCTATTATTGTAACAGTTTGATAAACGTAATTAAAAGCCAACAATCGAATCTAATTTTATTTTAGTAAAGAATAAATTAAATAACATTAACCAGCTTAAAATGAGAAGTTAGAGCACCCTCTAACGAACGAAGGCTAACAATAAATAATGTCATAATCAAAAAACAAATTTAACAAAATTTAAGCAAGTTGTAACGTAAATCTAAAAGTTAATTTATTTAAAATTGATAAAGGTATTCACAAATAAAAACTTGACCTGACAATTGAAGATGCAATGAAATGTAACAGAGAAATAGTTTTTGGTTATTATAATGGTTGTTACATACTCAAAATACAATATGTACGTTCAGTATAATTATAATTTCAAATACACATGTAAATCATTGTAGTGCTGTGGTAGCTTAACATATTTAATCATTAAATTGTTTACTTCAAAGTTTAGGAAAAACAGCAAAAAACAAACCATAAGTTAATATTAAGACGTGCCCTTCTGCCTTTTGATTATGACATTTTTCATTATTAGTCTTTGCCCGTTAGAAGGTATTCTGATTTGTCAGCTTCAAGATAATTTGATAATATTTAATTTTTTTAATATTCTTTACTAAAATAACATTAGATTATATGGCTGGTTTTTAAATAAATTTTTCAAACCGTTATATTAATAGCAGGATTGTATTAGCGTTTTCATATTTCATAAATTTACTTTCACAACTGAATTAAAGATAATTAGTTATCATCGAGCCGTCTAAATTTATATAAAAGATAATTAAAAAATGCACAATTTAACCCAAAAGGTTTAAAGTATGCATGATAATGGTTAAAGCTTAGATCTTCATAACACGATATTACTGTGTCTCATTCATCCCTAGATTTGTTAGTTGTTTTCGACTTACTGCTATGTTAATTTTCGTTTAGGTAAGAATTTCATGCCAGGATAGTTTACTGATTTTTCTTGCTCTACATTATTGAATATACAGAGTCTCGCATGCAGATTTACGGTATGATTTAACGAATATTGAACAATGTTAGTTAGCTGAAGCAGTATTTCGGCTCTATAAGAACTCTTTGAGTACTTCTGGCTCCCTGTTATTATTAAAACGACAGTTGCTTTTTTGTTCTCGTCTAGAACATACAATCCAAGTGCTCTAATTACCGTGCTAAGGTAGTACTTGCTAGCTTATGCTGGGTCATAACCTCCCAGTCATACATGTTCTACGAAAACATAAATTCTGTTATAAAAGTCAGGACCCGACAAAAATTTGTTATATGCTTCTTATTAGTTACCATTTCTCTCAGATTAGTTGATAAACTTTTCCTTCACGTATCTCCTACTTTTCTAACAAATTTTCATTCCCCCTCTCTACAATATCAATCGTTTGAACACACTATACTTAAGTACGCACTTAACTCTCATGGTATTTCTAGTGATATTAATGTTTACCTTCTTCTAGTTCACGTTGTACTAATGCTGTTGAGGAACAAGGTTTTATTTCACCGGTTTTAATTACATCTGATTCTTGATTAGCCCGCCTTCCTCTTTGGGGAGGGAATAAAGCATGTTGCTTTCCGTTTTCTTTTTCTTAAGGTTCTTTTGGATTCTGGTACTTATCGCACCTAGAGGTATTGTTTGGTTAAAATATTTTACGTCTCTTAGGAATAATTTCTATCTGCTTTATCCAATAGAAATAAATTCGCCATTTTGGGTAATTACCAATCACCATCAAATTGAAAACTATATCTCCTATATTCCCTAAGGTATCTGAGCTAATTTTAGAAACGGATTTTTGGCGGTTAATCAGCTAAACGGGCCTAACTTTATCAATGATCATTGATACTTAACAAGTTAAATCATTTTTGTACACCTAGACGATCACCTAAGTACCTACTGTAACGTTCCTCTTTCTAAATACCAACCTCTTGTTCTCCTTATAATCTTTGCTTGAAGACTTTTGCTACATTTTTTGTTGGTTGAACACTAAATAAAAGCTACACCAGTTAAACAGTGGTACTGTCTACTCTCCTGCTCTTAAACACATAGATAGGGTTGGATGCTTAGGTTTGGTTGATTCTTGTACTAGCCCTTAGTAGTAGTTCTGGTCAAAAAGATAAGTGATATTTACCAATTTTCTGTTGATTTTAGCAATGTTACTGAAAAAGATGCCTACCCTCTTCTTGATCATCTTCGTGGCGCTCATTATCTCCCTGGCTCAGATTGACTCTAAATCTGGGTTACATAATCCACCTGTAGTATTACAATGCTTATTTGGTGAAGTTTTTGGAGCTGATATTATTTTTGGTATTTAATTTCTAGTTTCTAACTAGAAAGTGTCTGGTTATCTTATGGGCAATTGAACAGTTGGCTCTACATTGAATCTTCTCACTTCACTGTCATTACTAATCACCATTCACTTATCTGGTTAAATAAAGTAGAAAATTTTTCAGATAGTTTAACTAGGTGGAATTTATCCGAACAGCAGCATAACTTTTCTATAATTCACTGTAGAGGTCGCATAAGATCTTTAACCTACTCTCGTCCCTCAAGTCAATGGTGTTAAAACTCCTTTTTTGTATATTCTGACGATTAAAAACCTTGCTACTTTTGTTGTTTCTTCATCTTCTAGAAAATTTTCTTCGTGGTGTGTTGAGGACGGTGTCCTGCATCAACTAACGCGTAATTCTACTCTTTAAATTTTGCTTTGATGGCTAAAGTTCCTAAATAAACAAAGTCGTGGGGTAATCTCCCAACAGTCATGAGCCTCTAGTCCCTCTGGTGTCACGAAAACTATTGCTAGATGTTAGCCCTTGGCAGTTGTTGTGTATAGACGTTGTTGGTACTCTTCCTAAGTCTTTTAGAGGACATTCCTTTATGGTGGTTGTTGCTGATGGTTGCATGTTTTTTACCTGTCTGTACTGCTTTGCTACTTCTGTCTACCGTTAGTTGAAGACAATACCTTTCGTATGATTGGTACCTCTCAGTGCACCATTAGTGATAATAGCGTAGAACCTTGCAGCAAGCTACACACCCAACTTGTTACCAAGTATCGTACTTCAATTCTATTTAATACTAAATACCATTCAGTAATGAAACGTGTATTTTTAAAAGTATTTAACGTCCTTCTACTTTTCCTGATTCTTCCCTTCTGATCCAGCCTCTTCATACTAAACCATTCATCTGAACATCAATAAACTGTCTAATTCTTATTAATGACGAGCTACTCCCTACAATCTTCTAAATTTTCTTTATTTCTTCCTCATTCGTTGGAATTCAGTTATTTGATACAGATTCCTGATGATGTAAATCAATTTTCTGTTGAGCATATCTGTTCGTTTCTACAACAATTAGTTTCAAAATGTCTTCTGTGATAAACAAATAAAATATATCTAATGGTGACATATTTCGCTCATCAATGTTTATTTTATCATCTTCTGAATACTCAGGAATTTCACAGTCATCTATTGTTTCAATGTCGATCCATTCATCTTCAACGGTGTCTTCTACTAAAAATAAATAAATAAGATACACTTATCACAGGATGTTTTTATAACTTACGATCACATTATCCAACATCAGTAACTGGACCTTCATAATTTATGTAAGAGTTTGTGCTATTCTCACTAGGACTGTCCGATGATTTTTTATAAGGATCTATTTCACTTTCATTGTCTCTGGATAGAATGTATCGTTGACTATTTCTTGCGCTACCCACATCCCGTGAGATACTTGGGAGGTTCTCACAGATTTTGTTTGCGTTGGCCCCTCTTCCGGAACGTCACTTTGTTGTAAAAATTGTGACAAAAGTTCAGATTTTTAATAAAGTTTAATTTTTTAAGCGCTTTGGGGCACCTTAAGACATTTTTGATTTTACTGGAATTTATGTGGTGGTTTCAGCATGGCTAAAGGCAACTTTTTTGGACTATTAAGTTTAGTTTTCTAAAAACAATTTTTTCTTCCACCATACTAACCAATAGTGTAGGTTCCTACATCATTTCAAAATGTTTACGGATACTGTTTTATGAACCTGGGCGGAACGAGAAGTTGCATAAAATTAAAACCCATTACAAAACATTGCGAGATATTGCATCACGAATAATTAATTTTAATCCCCTCCGACGTAGATATTAAAAAGCATAAAATGCTTACGTCCGAGAACCCTCAACCAATAACAGCCAGAGGACCCCTGCATAGAAGCCGGATCCACCCACCGCGAATCAGCTATAAAAACCGCGGCGCTACCGAAAAAAATTCTACTACTACTCCATTCTACTCCGTTCTACTCTCGCTGCCTACTCCCGCGTCTTCAGCATCTAGAATCTAGAATCCAGATCCAGACCGCGCACGCCTGCGTAGTTAGTTTCGTTGTGTACGTCGCCGACCTGTGGATTGCCGCATCCGTTTATCCTGAACCGTCGTGTATCTTTAGTCACGTTACTCGCCGCCGTCACCAACAAATCAGCGTTATACAACCAAACTGCTGGTAGATACGCTAAGGTTAACACCACGTAAGTTTCATTGCACCACTTTTCTTAAACATTACACCAGACACTTAGAGATACGACGGGCTGCAGAGCCCGGAAGTTATCTCACCGTTCTCGTACACACACTAGAAGTACACGACAAGCTGTAAAGCCTGAAGTAATCTTCTGACAGCATTCACACAAACCAGGACGTTGTTACTACGGGCTAACGCCCTATAGTCATCTTCCTTGTACTCCAGCGGCAAGAAGGGTACTCGCTCTGATTCTACCGCTCCCCAGGAGATCCCTTTGTACAGCAGTCGACGGGCTGGACCCAGAATCTTATAAAGGGCTCTCCATTAAACATATTTTACACATACAAGACCGACCAGATCCTGAGGAAAATTAGCAATACAAACAAGCGACGCCTTAACCTGGAGATAGTCTCAATACCAGAAGCCGTATTCTTAGAGATCACCCGCGTGATCCCCCAGTTAAATAAAGACGAACTCGTAGTGCGTTTACGTAATAAATTGCATCAAACGTGCTCCAGCGTCTCGCAAATCGCATATAAATTTGTTGAATCTCCTTCTAATAATATTTCTTAATAAAGGAAATCCGGTAAGATAAACATTCCTGTATCGCGAGTATATTTTTACGCAACGGAAAAACTCTCCACTAATTCGTTCCCGAAGGGCTAACTAATTTACCAGCCTTAGAATAAATTACGTGTAAATTCTCTCATCTTAATCCCGAGAATAATCGTGTACTTAAGACACCTGCATTCCGTCGGAAATAATTCTCAGAATTGTTTAATCTAGTTCACGCAGTCCTAAAAGGTCGTGTAAACTCACCTCAAATTAATTCGTTTACAACAATTAATAATAGAAGCAATTTTTAATAATAACTAACGTAAAAAATCGTGATAAACTCCGTCTTCCCTGTATTTAATAGGTAGAATAAGTTTCGCTTATAAGAAAGTTATACGCGTTTAACAACAACAGACGTTCCTAATAATAAAGAATTAATGCGTCTTATTTCCGGGCATAATTAAATGTTAGATATTCATTACTGTAAATACGTTCTCAATTAATTAAGAAATCCTGATTAGTTGAGTAAATGATCAAACGCGTACGCACAATTTACAATTAGAAACGTGTAAATATTAACCTGTCCTTTGTGAAGCATTCCAAGTACTGAGTTCACATCCAGTCAGTCTGAAAGCCAAATCACATACAAGAATAGTCATGCGCACCAAGGTTGCTTTAAATTATTGATTTTCTCTTTGACCTGCTTACAAACACCAACGCGATCGTTGGTCCCTGCTTATATAATACGTAGAATATTACACAACGCCACCGGATAAATAATACCACGCCACCGTTTACAGGGCAGGCCTGAACGATCGTAATAAACAAATCTTCATTATTAGGATTTTTGGGTCATAACACACTAGCAATTGAACCATAATAATTTCCACAGAAACGGCTCAGGAGCCAACAATCACCACTAACGTCCACGGGGGACCAACTCAAAACGGGCGCTACCAGGAAGGACATCCCGGGTGACCTGAGATAAGATTTTTTTTTATTGTTAATTTATTTCATTTAGTTTAGTACCTGATTATTTAGTTTTGCAGAAGAAATAGGTAATATACGTTTAAAACATTTTTGTTGTAATTTTTCAAAGTGTACAGTGTTAAGCACCAAAATACGAACCACCCCCTTCTTGTTAAGACAAGACCCGATTTGAGCTAGACTGAGGTAGATTAAAATACAGCATTTTAATTATTGTAAAGCAAAGCCATTTACAAGTTGATCTATGGGGACTGGTGCCGTCGCGAATGTGTTAAATTCTGCTGTTCCCTTTAATGTTAAACTCTCTCAAATTTTTGTATCTTATATTGTTAAGAAAGTTATTTCTCGCTGAATTAAAATATTATTATCGTAGATCTTTAGCAATTTAACATCAAAGATTTAAAATTTAATCGTTCTGTTAATAATTCTCTTTCTGATTCATATCCTTCTGCGAATCTAGGTGTTAGTTATCTGCATTGTGCTCGTAACTAGTCTCCTCTCCGTTCTCAGCATCGTTAACGGACAGCAGTCTGTATATGCCTAATTTTTGTTTCTAACACTTTTTTTGAGATTTTACTTTTGCATTTCTTGTTTGATACTGCGTACTAAGTATTCACTTTGTAATTTTGATTTTGTCGTTTGCTTACCTGCGTGGTAGTTTGTTTGCGTTAGCATACACCTTTCGAAGTAACACGTTTTATTGATAGTCACTGTTATAACTGACTTTCAACACATTTGCTAAATTCGTGTATCATTTACACCTAATTTTGAGAATTCGACTCCATTTTTAGCATTTTATTTTTATGTAACTTTGTTAGTGTACTTAAAATTATGAGGATTGATTAGCGCAACTTTGTACTTTATCGTATGTGTAACGTGTTTTATGGATCGTGTGCATAAGGAAAAAAAATATTTTTGGGTACATTTCTTTAGAGTTAACGATGCTGTTACGTTTGGCAAAAAGTATTTGGACAGTAAGTACAGTAAGAATTTTGGGCTTTCAAATTTTGTACTCGTAGGCCAAACTTAACCATTTTTGTTAGTGTTTGATCGCATAAATTATCAATGGATTATATGGATAGATATAATTTTTGCATAACTAGAAGTAGGTAAAGCAGGAGGTTTAAGTAGAAAATAAGGATCAATTTAGATAAGAGTTGAAGGATTTGTAATTATATTTCTAGAAACCAGAAAATTAAAGTAATTGTAAAAAGTATGAAAATGTAAACTTTCACCATTAACACTCATAATAAAATACTTATCTTTTTTGGGATTTTTTAATGGTGTACTTTAAATTATACAATCTAAACGTTTCGATAACACTTACAGTTATATTCGTCAGTAGTAATGTTTGTTAAAAATTGTTAAAGATGTAGTAAACAATTTTGTCAAATTTGAAAAATTAAAACATAAACATAAGCCTGCTATTAGTATAACAGTTTGGGAAACACAAAGCCAACTATAAAATTTTTTTAGTAAAGAATAACTAGGTCATAAAATTAAATATTATTAAACTGCCTCAAAGATGACAAACCAGAACACTCTCTACGACGAAAGCTAACAATGTAATTTGCCAGCCAAAAAACACATTTAACAAAATTTAATCGAGTTATGATGTAAGTGTAAAGTTGTGAATAACTTCAATTTTAAAATGATAGAAGCATTCACAAATCCAAACATTACATCAAATAAAATAACCCAGTTAAATCTAACAAAGAGATATCTTTGTCAATAATTGGAAGTGTTATTAACAATGAAAAGCACAATGCAGAACGTTCCTTGTAATTTTTAATTTCAATTTAATTTCAACTACTTATGTTAAATTATAGTGCTGTGGTAATTTAACATATAATTGGTAAAGCATTTGCTTCAAGGTCTAGGAAAAACACAGCAAAAAACCTAGACATACCAAAAGTTGAAAATAAATTAAAATCAAGGCGTATCATTATGCTTTTTTTTAATTATAAGATGCCAAAACCTATTTAAACGGAGATTTTCTTCTTGTCTATTAAAATTAATCGGGTGTTTATATATTTCAATAGCTTCACGTTGCAAACGAACATAATAATGGGTTCGTCTTGACAATATTTCCTTCTTTGAGGCAGTTTAATAATATTTAATTTTATGACCTAGTTATTCTTTACTAAAAAAATTTTATAGTTGGCTTTGTGTTTCCCAAACTGTTATACTAATAGCAGGCTTATGTTTATGTTTTAATTTTTCAAATTTGACAAAATTGTTTACTACATCTTTAACAATTTTTAACAAACATTACTACTGACGAATATAACTGTAAGTGTTATCGAAACGTTTAGATTGTATAATTTAAAGTACACCATTAAAAAATCCCAAAAAAGATAAGTAATTGTAAAAAGGGTTAGTTTTTTTATGGAGCCGATTTATCTGACTTTTCAGATAAGCGATAAACGCAATTCAATTATGTCCCACAACAGTGTTTAGTCACAAGCAGCGTTAGTATATTTATTTTGGTGAGCTCATGCGCTTTAAAAATTTAATTAACTATCATTTGTTCACTATTTTGAAGGGCACATATTTAAAAATGCCATTAGAATTTAATAACCATGTTTTGCGGATTCTAGATTGATTTTTTGAAATTGTTTCATAACTTTTGTATTAATTAAAATTATATTTGTTTATTTATTATTTATTTATTGTTCGACCTTTTATTACCGATGTTAAAAATTAATTTTAATAAGTGTATATGTTGTAATGGTATCGTTATTCAGTTAGCTTGGCAAACCGCTTTTAATATGTGTGTAACATATTTTTGTTGTAACGATTTCTCTTGTCGGATTGTTGCTGTTATATTGTTTTCAGATGCATTTACCAAATGTTGACTTAATATTTTTATGTTTTCACTACTGGCATCCCCATGCCGACCAGAGTAAAAGACGTAACGGTGATGTAGTTCTTGAGTATGCTGCTGTGGGGATCCGTGAACCGCGGCTTGGCGTTTTCCATATATTGTTCAGATGAGATTCTAGTGCATCAATTAAATGTGTTTAAAAGTTTAGGTAGTTTATTTAGTGTATGTTAACAGCAGGGTGCTTTCTAGAATAATTTGTTTTCTTAACGTTTACTTTATCATGAGTCCGAGTACTGTACCACTAACTTTTCATGCTCTGCTGACCCTTATTAGACCTTCTCTAGCTGCAAACTGGACGTGGAAGTGTATCCAATGTAGAAGGTACAAAAACATATTTAAGGGTAAGAGCCAAGTACATTTCACCGAAAGGTGTTTTCCTCTCATGTATTTATGCAAAGATTAATTAAGTCGATAATAGATTGTGGATAATAACATAAAAGTATTGCCAACTAAAGCTCTGCATAACAAGCGTTAGTGCTGATTGAAAAACGCAATAGGATAAATAAGACTTGAAGTCGGTCTAATTAATGCTTCGATTCAAGAAATTAAGGTGAGGTCGTCGTTAGGGAATTAACCCGCAATCAGCTTAGTTTTACAGTGTTAAGAAATTTGCTGGAAATTTATTATTCAGGCTAATCGAAATGTTGTTTGCTTGTTATCGATTTGTGTTTATGTGAACTTTTCCAAGATTTAAAGCTCAGGACTTGATCTAAATTAAAGCGATAGATAAGTATACAGAATTGTTAATTGCTTAAGAAGGAGTATTGGTAACGTTTCAATAAGTTACGAAATGTAGTAATTTGTACACTTAAAACAGATTGAAGGTATTGGAATTGGATTTAGGACAATAGGATGGCATACAGTAACAAACAGCATCACTTCGATATCACATTAGCTGCATTTATTTCGTACAAAATTAGCGGTAAATAACTAAGATACATTAAAATAGCTTTATGTTGGACTTAATCAGAATCACAAATCTCTTTTGATAAAATGTTAGATATGTTTGATTTGCTATTACGCAGTTTTAAAGCCACTTGCCCAAGCGTTTATTCTAGAGTAACACTAATCATAATTTAAATATCTCCCTAACTCTCCAGCCGTAGAAACTTGATCGCTCAGTTTACATGGTATGTTGGGGGATATTATTAATTGAAACTCACATATTTTGTTCAGGTTTCGGCACACTGTTGATTCAAGTATTAGGAACAGATTGAAAACAGAAATCTTTGAGAACCTTTAATAAAAAGAAAAATATTCTAGGAATACAGTGTGAAGGCGCATGTACTATAGGGCCAGAGCCCTTCCCACGTGGTTTTTGATTTTACCGGTTTGCGTAAAATCGATGTTCTAGATTTTGTTGAAAATTCCTTAGGGATTATGGCTGGAGTAGTTTACAATTACCGTTTTACTATTTTTGAACTATAACGCCCTTTAAACGTTACAGTTTGGTTAAAATATCTCATTTATTATTTTAAATTCTGTGCGACCGATCGTAAAAAATACAATTACTACCGAATTGGTTCTATATTGTACACCTTTCAAAAAGTGTTATCTATAGTATTTTTCTCAGTATGAGTAAAGCGTAAAAGGTCTTAATTGTGCCTTAAGGTTTATAAACTCTACATATGAAGGCTTCAATATCCGTTGTATATAAATCAGTACATTAGCTGCCACATTAGATTAGTAGTCTCCCAAGGTGAGTAAAAAAACTATGCTTGCGAGAAGAATTTAAGCAAACATTTAACATGTAACAAAAACATTCTTAAATTTATTCACATTTTTTGGACGTCTGGTAAACGTAATACCGTATGTTTAGTTTATGCACTAAGTTTATGGACGTTCGAAGATAATAGTTATTGGCCAGTTAGAGATTTCAAGAAAACCATTCAAACTTCAATCAAGCAAGAATGAAGTTGTCCAGTAGTGATTTATAGCTTAGCACAGCTACATAAAACATGTTCCAAAACACTTTAATTCTATGTTGTTAACAAAATGAGCATCATATCTTGTAAAACTATCAAAACATCTAGTTGTCCTTTTTTTATTTATTAAGATTAAAACGTTAGTAATACCGAAATAACACAGGTACTCGTTGATAATAATTTACTCTACTTTTAATGTATATAGTAGTTATCTCTGTTCAAGTTGCATGATATACCTTACATATACGTAAAAATTGCAGGCAGAACCACTATATTTGTAAAAACATGTCTTAAGTAAATGTAGAGAAAAATATTCAGTTACTGCTGAAATCCTTAACCCGTAACAACATCCGAATTCCATTTTAGTTAAGTTTGAAAGGTAAAACCATTAAAATTATAATCCATCAGGAAAACTGGTAGGTACTCGCTCAGTCGGTATAAACGTCAGTCATACGATTATGTGTATCACCCTTGCTACCCTAGATCAGATACTTATGATTTTCTGCATAAGACGTTCTATTCTTCTAACATTGTGGAAAACATCTTTACTTTCTCCTATTCGCCAAACGTCTACGACTCCAAAACACTTTAACACAATTCAAAAGAAAATGAGTAAAATAAACTTAAACTAAAAGTGTAATATTGACAGTATAATAGCGCATATAGAGCGCAAACCTTCCTCATGTGGTTTTTTATTTTACCGGTTCCTGTGAAATCGATGTTCTCGAATTTGTTGGCAACTGTCTTAATCCTAATCCTCCATTAAAAACACTAAAATTAAAAAATTTATTTCAAAAAAGGCTGTATCACTTCAGCTTATGTCTAGAATTAATTTATTACACGATAATCAAGGTGGAGGATGACCCTATTTTAGGTATATGGTTGTGGTTGTTTCCATGATCCGATTCCTTACCTTATCTTGAGTTTCAACAAACTTAAGATAAACAATAGGCTTTATTCAGCCCCATAAAAAGTAATCTAAAACCGTTTTCGTCCCATTTCGTCCAACCCACTGGTTACCATTGCTGTGCTTAACTAATCAGTGACACTGTAAGTATAGTGAGCGGGAGCCCCGTTATGCATGAGTCACATCCTCTGTCTATTTACCAATGAATCCTTCATATGTGGAGTTTATAAACCTAATGACGCAATTAACACCCTTACACTTTACTCATACTGACAAACAATAAACACTACATGAGATATTTTAACCAAACTGTAATGGCTAAAGCGCGTAATAATTCAAAAATGGTAAAACTGTAATTGGAAACTACTCATGCCATAATCCATAAGGAATTTTCAACAAAATCAAGAACATCGATTTTACGCAAACCGGTAAAATCGAAAACCATGTGGGAAGGGCGATACCATTGGACTCTATTATACGGTACATAAAATATATATATATATATATATATATATATATATATATATATATATATATATTCAATTGAAATTCCGTTTAACTTTAAAATAGGTACTCGTTTAGCCGGTGTAAACCTGTCAGTTATATGTTTACGCAACCATATATTACATGCTTATTACTTTCTACCTAAACCATTTTGTTGCCCTAACATCATAACGTTTACTAGTCATTCTACATTAGGGCCGTGAAAACTCATGTATTAGATTTGAAGCAGGTGCATAAAAGTATTATCGCATTATCTCTAAATTTGCTGAATTAAAATCGCGAGAAACTAAATTTTTATGCCTTATACCTCTTCCACAAGGCTTTCCCAGCACACAAAATTTAATATTTATAATTCATACCAAGACACACTGTAGCCAATAATTTGAAACTCGGTATGGTAGTTTGACTTTTTGTCTGTGTTTCAGCAGGTGCCTAGTTTTCAATGTAGACAATGGCAGTAGGCAGTGACGTAGCACAATTTAAAAGTATGCCCTACAGGAAAAAGCTAGTTTGTAAAAACCAGATCTAACACCTGGGTGCAACGTTACTTTAGAACAACGTATGCGAGGCAATAGGCACTTTTAGAACTTGCTAGTGTTCTCATTCAGAAGTGGGTGACACCACGCAATGGTAAAGAGAATGTTGAACGTGATCATCTGGTTCAGTTACCATGTTCCACAATTCATAGGGTACTACGTAAACGACTACATACCAGAGCAAATGCTTATTTGGGCATGTTGATGCAATTTACTGTACCTCCACTAAAAAACGTCAACGTACGATTGCATTCTAATAAGATGGTGCACCCCTACCTAAGTCATTGTTGTTCGGAAGTTTCGAAATACAAATTTTCTTCCTATAGGATACGTAAAAAACATCGTCTACTGAACACAGATTCAAAATTTGGAAGATCTACAACAAAGGATTACTGCAACAATAATAACAAAATAAGGATGTTACAGCTAAATGACACTAACTGTATAAAATATAATGAAGTGCCCATAAATCTGAATCTTATAGCTCTTTGTTAATAAATGGGTACCGTAGACTGTAATAACACACACACGCACACGCACACGCACCAAGCGACGATGCACGAGGACACTCTCAAAAAAGGCGAAGCCACTGCTACTGGTAGAAAATTTTATTGATCCCAATAAGACACCGACGTGTTCCCCGCTAAGGTCTACTCCGATCGACAACGTGTACACACTACAGGAAGAGTTTACGTGCAGTCTAGCTATGATGGAGCAGACGATCGTAGCCGATACTAGGGAGCAGATATCCTTGGTAATCCTGTGTGAGAAGAAAAACTGGACCACTTTTTCTCGAGAAATGTACCGACAAGATATTACATTTACGCAGGCCAAAGACATCAGCTGGGAAATTCGGATCCAGACTTTGTCAAAGACAGATAGGCTAATGAGGTACACGGATAAGTGTGGTACTCTGCATTACATCTATCTGGTACTGAGCAATCGTTCGTTTACGGTTGTTCTACGTGACGTGCTACAAATCTCCAAGAACAACGTAAGATCAGATCTACTCAGTAGTATTGTTGCAGGATGAAGTAACAAGGTTGCCCGATTTCTCTCGTGCTGGTGTAACTACCAACCCAGGAAGCCGCTAATAAAACCCTAAAGATAAAGTGTGCTGTCCGATTTCGAATCACCGTCGAAGATTTGAAACGGAAAACTGGCATAGGGCAGTCAATAAAGCCTGCAAGCGACGTTGGTAAAGCGCAAGCACCGATAGCAGCTCTCGTAACTGTGATACCCACCCTACCCAACTTGCTTTAAGCTTCTACTCGGTATAAACCTATTCTAGATATAGAGCAATCCCTTCCTGTCATCCACAACGTGGCAGGGGTGTTAGTTAGGGTTCAAAGTGCTACTGATATTTTGGCAGTGATATTCATAAATGGTCAAGTGTTTTCCCATTTATCATATACATACAAAGGTCCGACGCGATGGTTGGTACACCAAGGTAAGCATATATGTTTCTTTATTTTAATTGTCTTCTATTTAACTCTGTCGTTTCTGCTACAACGCCCCACGCCCAAACTATCGTACTATAGTGCCCTTGTTACTGCAGTACGATTTTTAATACACTGAAATAATACTTTTTTTATTAACTTTGGAGCACCAATCATGTATCATACATTAGGACAGTACACAAACAACGAAAACGTCAGAATCGCATGCAGCTACCTGCAGGGAACCACCACAACACAGCTAATTTAACTTGATTGTACATGTAATTACGACACCAAACAAAACCAACATTATAGTTTTTTGTAAATATCTTAAAAAATGTAAACATGTTTGAGAAAATTGTTTAGAAGTTTAAGCATATTCAGTGCTAACCGATTAACTGCTGTTAATAAATGAGCATCGTAGCCAGCAATACCATGAAAAACTAAAATAATTAATAATTATAATAATAATAAATTTTAGAATATTTAAAAAAATTAACTTTGTTGAACTAAATTGTGCTACAGTAGGTATCTGCAAAATAATTTGAAGAAATTTTTTAGAACTTTAAGGATGTTCAATGCTATCTTACAGGCGACTAACTGTTGTTAGTAAATAAACATCGTGGCCAAGAAAAGCTAAAGTAATGTTACCGTAAGAAGGCTTCAAGCAATAAAGGATACTATTTTTTGTAGTATACATGTTTTATTATTGTTCAGCTTAATATTTTTTTATACATTCCAATTCCGTATAAATTGCTTGGGTTTTCTGTATTTTTGACGTTTATTAAAAAAAAGCTAGAATCAGCATTAGATCGCAAAGGGTATCTACAGATGTATATTTAAAATAAAAGTCGAAGAGTTGCTAAGCAACACTAAATGCGTGCTAGTTTTGTATAAGTAATCACTATAACCCATTAAACTCCAAGTAGCGAACAATGGGCAAACAAAAATCTTTACTGATCTTGTTCAGGTTCCAGTTATAATTAAAGCAAATTACGTTTATTTGTGGATTCGTTAAAAGTATTCAGAATTACTGCCTGCGGATTGTGCAACGCTTCCGCACTCTAAAACAGTTTAATAAAATTAATAATGCTAAAAACAGTTCAGTTGTTAATACATGTGCAAACTATAGAAATAGCTAGAATAATGTAAACATTTTATAAAAACCTCTTATACTACATAAACTTAACTGGATAGTAAACGATAGTATTTTTAATAATATATAATGTTGTATTTTAATCAACCTGATTTCTACATTCCTAGGTACTAAAAATTGCAAACAAACGCATTTACTGATATCTAAATTGTTTGAATATTATACACTACTATACACGTTTAGAATACTGACAAGGAAGCACAATTAGCCCGAAATCTGATGCTATTATTTTCAAATTGTGCAACGAAGTTGCTGCCTCTAATAGTTTAAGACACAGATTTAGTGGATGACGTCATTAGTATACCAGGAGCAACTTACATTAGGTGTCTATATAGACGTTTGAATAATTTTTCTAGATCTTCAAGATTGCTTAGTAAATAACGCTAAATGTGTTACAAAAAATGTTGTAAGTGCTTGGAAATAGCGAGTTCTTATCTTTTGTTAATAATTATACATCATATCCTGTCAAATGACATAAAAGACTGCAGAAATCATTAACTTCTTAAAGCAGTAATAAATAATATTAAATCGTTAAAGAGTTCCTAATTTACTCGTTAATAAATTCCCGTATGTTGCTAAGCTATAAAAATAATTTGCAAATAAGGATTGATGTAAACAAAAACTTCTACATAGTGGACTAATCCAAAACCAAGTATTGCTACGTTATGGATAAACGTAGCTTAATAAAAACTTTCTGTTATAAAATAACAACAAATTTTTTAATAAAAGTATGTAACATTAGAAAGTATTTCATGGAAACATTACCTTTCTAAACCAGCAAATATATTAAAAACGTTATAAAAGCATATTTAGAGAGGAAGATCGTAAAATGTATAAGCATAATTAGAAAAACTTTCTGTAACAAGGGTACGCAAGTTTTAAGTGTACATGACAGATAACCACAATCCCTTTTTATTTATACTTAATAAAATACCTCTTTTAATTTTTTTACAGGGAATACTTGATATTTTTATATGTAAATTTATTTACTCATTCCTGCTTTCATTTTAACGGTTTTTAAAAATACATCAAAATGATATAGGAATAAAAATATAATTAACTCGTACATCTCTTTTGAAGTTAATGGTATTTTGCTTTTAATTATCGACGTTTGTAACAGACAATTCAATTTGTATCAAACTCTAAATTAATTACATGACAAGAACCAAAGGCAGAAGTTAATGGGTAAAAATGACAATTTCATTTTGTTGTCAAGTATTCTATATACGAGTTTTATAATAACTTGATCACTATTACAAACAAATCTGAAAATCCAAAAATATAGCTTTACTAGCATCTCAAAAACTATTAACTTTAAACCGAAAAGTGTAGACCATTTTAAAGACAAGCCAAAGTTTAAATTGAATTACCGGTCGATTGTATGTAAACACGTGCGTTCTAAAGCGGGTTTTTTAACCAGAAATTATGAAACGGTTGACGGTACTTACAGTTACGTAGATTGGAAACAGAGAAAAGCTTGAAAGCGGGTGAAATAAGGCAGTCGTGAAGCGATAAAATCAACGCCACTCCTTTTTTTCGCAAAAAAATCAACCATTTCGCAGTGCTTTTGGCGGCGGTAAAATTGCCATGCATTACGCATTGCCGAGTCTAAACAAAATACGTAAAGTGTCCACCACCACTTTTTGTATCTAATATTAACTCTATAATTATTAATATTTTGATTCATTGTACTGACCAGTAACATATGGTTGTGGAACAGAAACTTTATTTTTTTCCTTCGATACCCATCGATTGACTTCCCTGATGGGAAATACAGAAACACGAACTAACAATCAAGACGGGCCGATTGCCATTGCATGAGGTCATGATAATAATTGTGTTTGTATCGATAAAATAACCGTATGTGCCTCGAGCAGTTTTTTGTATATCTGATTATGATGGTAAAGTACATTTTTCAGTTCCATTGGGATTTATAGTATCAGTGTTCCCATAACCCATATTTTGGAGCTGATGTACTAATTTCCTGTCGCTATCAAACTTAAATGGTTTCTCATTCAGAAGCTTGGAAACAAGAGTCATAACCACAGATCCTCCTAAACCTAACTCCGTATAAGGTCTGTCATTTTCTTTACCTCCGTAAGGATGAAACTATAAGATAACCAAGTGAATTACATAAACACCAAACCTTGTGTCCACAGCGAATTGGTTTACCCTTGATGGGTTGTTTTGCTCCATGACGTCCAAAATATGGTACGATGCCTTCATCTGTACATAATTTCTCCTCTAAGGGGGCTTTTTCCAAAAATATTTTATAGAGCTTATCAAACAAGGGTCGAACTTTAGCAAACTTATCACCTTGTATCAAGTTATCATTATCTTCATAATGTGCAAAACGTTTTAGTGTCTCAAATCTATTGCGCCTCATTGAGTTAGCTATCAAAGGATATAAAATAGCAATAAAGCATCGTAATTCATTGACATCTGTTTGAAAGCAACGGTCTCCTTCTCGCTTAGCGTATTTTTCAAACATATTTTTCAAAGAAGTAGTTATATCCAAATTTAGAAAGGTATCGAAACATGAAATTGCATCTGAATATACCAGTTGTGCTACTTCCGGCGATGTATACACTAGAAAGGACGAACTTAGATCTCCCATTTCCACTCCTTTACTGTTTTTCTGGCTAGCTGAGCAAGTGGCAAACAATATTCAGCATCCCAGTGTCCTTTGTCGGCATTATCAAGTACCAAGTACATTTTCTTCTCCTAAATACACGAGGCCATCAACTGTACGAATTCGACCTACTGCTTGTGCTTCTAACTGCCGACCACTCAGATGGTTGATATCGACTGTTGGTGACTTATCGTCCTCTGAATCCCCTTCTGACTGACGGTCATCAGCAGGTGGGGTTATATTGATATCTGCTTCCCAGAAATTTTCATCTGCTACCATGCCAATTAACTGTTTAGTTGTCAAGGGTCAAAAAAATGTAATCAAATACTAGTAAGTAGGTAAACGTGGCATAATTGATCAGCATAATGGTAAATAATAATATGCCACTTGTGTCCGGTGTTCGAATTTTGGAACAAAATTAGAAAATGCAAACTAAACAAATAGCAACATGATGGGGCATCTAATTCCTACAGTAATCTAATATAAAGAAAATGACAACAGTAACCTCAAAATTTTAATAATATTAGACATATTTTACTTACTTTTTAGCCACCATTCTGTTTACATCGGACACGTACACAATCTGCTTTGGAATCTCTAAATGACGACACCAAAAGTACCAAAGTATGATCCTCACAGCTTCCCTGCAACTACTGAATGTGTCAAGGCATATACTGCGGCTATTAGTTCAGTGAAGTAGGAAACCGATAATATTTGAAGTTCCAATTATGGAACACCGGGCAATAACGGATTTATTAAGGTTTGCCAAAATTAATTAGTGTAAAACAGATTTATGTTGCTAAATAATCCTAACTGTCTTGCTTGGGAAATACAAACTAGTTTTTATGTCGTTTTCAATTCTAATTGATACGTAATCTACGAAGCCTTACAACCTGCCTTACCTAGACTCTCCACGCCTATATTCCTTAGTTATATTCTTTAAAAGGGTTTACAAACACACAAAACAACCATCCATTGTCTGAGATTTAAACCACAAGTACTCACACATACACAAAATCTACTACTTCGACTTTTTCCATTTCAAATCTTCGATCTCGTAGTTCTTACATTCGTGTTCTCTCGATTTCCACAAATTTTGCATACTTTTCCAAAAACATACTGTATCATCTGCAAATCTTATGTAAATAGTTATCCACCTATGCTTTTTTTACCATTCTCACTGTAGCTACTCATCGCCCGCTTTTCCTCACCACCATCTTTACAAACTTTAGGAATTATGAAGCTTCTTATTAATTATAATTGAAAAAATTGATCAATTTTCATATGTGGGGTTATAGTTTTAAAAACGATAACTTTTAGTCTTATTAATTGTTTCAGTTTCATACTGGGCTCTTGTCAATCATACATGGACCCTCTGTGTGTTTGCCGTCGTAAATTTCCATTTTTATTGTGTAAAATATACGGACAATTCAAAAATCTTAATTCCGTATTTTTTGGGCTTGCTTGGTATATATTTCCGAAAGCTACAACATCCGCAGAACCCTTCCAACGTTTCAACCATAGTGCATTTTTGGCGTGTAGTGTAACAAAGCTGGCATCTTTCTTGAAACTATCCAACTATGTTTCTTATAGGGGCAAGTTTGTCGAATTTCCTTCGTTCAGTTGTAGTGGAAATGTCAAAACGTGACGAAAGTAATAATGAACAAAAACGATTTTGAATGTTCCCAGCCTAAAGAATTCAGGAGTTGCTGCATCAGTAGCCCATGGGTCATTCAGATTCGTATGTCTTGATTTTTTTATGTCTGCCATGTATAGGATACCAAAAACAGCTGTAGTCTCCTTAGTATCTGTATTCACAGCACCCCTCGACCGCAGAAATTCTCACGGATACTAGATAAATAAATATTTGTATGCCTGATAATTTCCACAATAATTTAGTCCGTTATAAATAAGTTCCACGTTTCAAACAGCGTTCTCTCACTTTTTGCTTCGGATTTACTCCCGGTAAGCTCATTATTATATTAGGGCTAACGACTAATTTTAGATTTCCTGTGAACTTTCCAAACTGTTTTCCTGTCCTGACCTATTAGATTTTGGCCATCTTCAGATCAACACGTAGAAGCCACAGACAGAACCGTCCACGGATAACTCAGAATTTGTATCAAAGTCCAAATTATTTTCGACACAGTCTTTATCACTCTCTACATCCTCCAATTTTTCTGCTGGAACCCCATGTTCTTTATGAAGCAGCTCTTCTTGCTCCAGATCTTCAAATATTCTTAAAAGTCTTGTCTCTTCTTTAGAATCCATTTTTAACTCGCCCACCTGGAAAACAATGTAAAGCACAACGTTATTCCACAAAAACACACAAAACATGACTAATTTGCACTGACCAAACTATATGATAAAACTGGCTAACGCCGATACTCGCAGGTAAGCAATTCGCTCACTTTCCGACATGCATGCACTAAGAACTTTTCAATAGAACTGAACGCGTTACATTCTTTTTTGTTAGTATGCTCATGCATATGTTTAGTATTTCCTTATTTATAGTTTATATATATATATATATATATATATATATATATATATATATATATATATATATATATATATATATAATATATACATATATACAGCGTGTTCAGCGACGAATGGGACAGTGCAATATCTCGAGAGCGGATGAAGATTTTTAAATTATGAAAATATTTTTGTAAATATCTTCCAAGGGCGCACATTTGTTGGCACAAAGATTTGAATCAACGCCCATCACCGCTAGGTGGCGCTCTCACTTCAATTTTTTTTATGTAATGCCCTATTTTTCATTTCATTTTTGGATTCTATGACATATTTGTGATGACTTTTATTAAGACTCCTACCAACCTACCTTTTGTAGTTTCTGAGAAAAAAATAATCCTTGAAATTTTAGCACAAAAACGTAATTTCAGGAAGTGCTCATAACACTTGAGTGATACAGACAAAATAGCAAATGTTATACCAAATGAAAGATAAAAGATTGTTCTTCCACAAAAATAATGCAGATAACGCCGAAATAATACGATACGCTGTACACTAAATTGTAAGGGGGACCAACTTATCACAGTCGTTGATTAAGAATCATGTGAAACATTTATCATGCCATGAAAACAAACGCGTAATGAAGTGTCTGTCAAGTTTCTGTCAGTTTCAGTTTTGAAAATCGTCTGTGCATCTTCAAATTCCATAATTATGTTTACGTTTTCTATTTTGATATGGTAATAATTTATGGTGAATGTAAAAAAAAATGCAAGGGCTGCACAAGTATTGTATGCTGCCAGGTTTCCCGATCGACGCCATCTTGGAAAAAATACATTTGTTCGTGTAGCAAATATTTTGAGGGGAACCGGTCATTTTCCTCACCGTAAGTGCGAGAATCGCACAAAGGCAGCAACAGATGAAGCACACACCGTCGGTGTATTAGCATGTGTAGCTTATAATCCTCATGTGTCTGTGAGATCTATTTCTGAAGAGTGTGCCATATCAGTTGGTTCTGTCCATAAAATATTAAAATCTAATAAATACAAACCATTTAAAATTCATTTGGTACACGGACTGCATGCAGGAGATCAAGATCGCAAACTTAATTTTATCACCGGAGTTTTTATGGAACATTATGCGCAAGACCCTAATTTTCTAGGTCGTATCGTGTGGTCTGATGAAAGTAATTTTTCAAACAATGGAATCGTTAATCGCCACAATTCCCATTACTGGTCGTCAGAAAATCCTCATTGGGTAAGAGCAACCAATTTCCAAGCTAGATGGAACATAAATGTATGGTGCGGAATGATAGATGACAAATTGATTGGCCCATATTTTTTTAATGGTACCTTAACAGGCCAACGCTATTTGGATTTTCTTGAAAATCAACTGCCTCCATTGCTTGAAGATGTAAATGTAAATCTGCGGCAAGTGATGTACTTTCAACAGGATGGCGCACAATAGCGCATAGTGAGAAATTATCTAAGTAGAGTGTTTTCGCAACGATGGATAGATACAAATGGTCCCATTATGTGGCCAGCTCGTTCTCCTGACCTTAGTCCCTTAGACTACTTTCTTTGGGGACATTTAAAGAGTGTAGTGTATGAAACACCTTCTAGAGATGTAGAGGAGTTACAAAACAAAATTATAATTGCTTGTGCAAACATACCACGAGAAACTTTAAGAGCGGCAACTAGTGTTATATTAATTAGGCGTTATCTAACGTGTGTAGAAAATGATGGAGAAACATTTGAACATTTAATTTAATTTGTATGCTTTCAATTAATAAAATTCCAAAAATTATTTTTTTTCTCAGAAACTACAAAAGATAGGTTGGTAGGAGTCTTACTAAAAGTCATCACAAATATGTCATAGAATCCAAAACTGAAATAAAAAATAAGGCATTGTATTTAAAAAATTGAAGTGAGATAGCGCCACCTGGCGGTGATGGGCGTTGATTCAAATCTTTGTGCCAACAAATGTGCGCCCTTGGAAGATATTTACAAAAATATTTTCATAATTTAAAAATCTTCATCCGCTCTCGAGATATTGCACTGTCCCATTCCTAGCTGAACACGCTGTATATATATATATATATATATATATATATATATATATATATATATATATATATATATATATATATATATATATATATATATATATATATATATATATATACATACAGGGTGTCCAATTTTCGAGTACTACATTAAACTTGTGTTATTTTAAATGTAACGCCCTATATGGTTTTATATATTTGAATTCTCTGTTAAATGCTGACCAAAATGATATAAGGTACTATGGATCTACGATTAACGGTTTCTAAGTTATTGTTCCGCCTTCTTCAAAGGTATCGGAGTGAAATTTTGGGATTTGTTTTTGTAATCTATTTAGTTTTAACTTCAACATTCAGATTGGAGACCCTTTTCTTTGCATATACAGGGTGGTCCATTTTGCTCAATGTTATTTTTTCTCATTTTCTTTTAATGGCACACCCTGTATTTTATTACAGATTTGAATAGTATTTTTTATGGGCTTTCAATAGATACTACTTCTTACTACCTATTCGTAAGTGTTTGTGAATTATTTAGTGATAAAGTTGAAAATTGTAAACATTTTTTATTTTTGTTGAACTTGTCACAATATAAAATAAATAAAGACAATATCATAATTCTAAGAAAAACAAAAATGAAACAATGCTAATTGCTATAAAACCGTGAAGCTATAGGTTTATGACGCAATTCAACATTTTGCACTATAAAACAGCAACGCTCAATAATTGTTTACTCGTAGAACTGCATAACTATAAACTTTAACTTAAAACTTAACTTAAACTTTAAAATGAAAATAAAGAACACAATGAATTACAAATTTTATATTAAATGTTCAAAAATGTTTCCATTCGCAGCAATGCACATTGTCAACCGCCTTGTAAAGATTGCTTTGACATTTTGAAGGGTGCTTCCTCGAATACTTCGAAAAGCCTCAGTAATTCGAAGTTTCATACTGGCTTGTGTAGTAGGCAAATCCCTATACCTCCTATTTCACATATCCCTACAGAAAAAAGTCTAGGTGAGTGAGATCGGGTGATCTCGCTGGCCAAACAATAGGACCACTGCGACCTATCCAGCGATCTTCGCGCCAATTCTGTAAAAAGCTCAGCATTTAACAGAGAATTCAAATATATAAAAATACATAGGGTGTTCTATTAAAAAACACTAGTTTAGTGTAGCACTCTAAAATGGGACACCCTGTATATATAAAAATATTTTTACAAGATGCTCCTCGTTGTTGACTACAATAATCTTTTTTATTAAATCAACCGTATAAGCATAATATTCCATCTCCAAATGGACCCTATATATATATATATATATATATATATATATATATATATATATATATATATATATATATATATATATATATATATTATATAAACATATTTTTATAAGATGCTCCTCGTTGTTGACTACAATAATCTTTTTTATTAAATCAACCGTATAGGCATAATATTCCACCTCCAAATCGACCCTATATATATATATATATATATATATATATATATATATATATATATATATATATATATATATATATATATATATATATATATATATATATATA
This sequence comes from Vesta saturnalis, assembly GCA_036346205.1. Lineage (NCBI taxonomy): Eukaryota > Metazoa > Arthropoda > Insecta > Coleoptera > Lampyridae > Vesta > Vesta saturnalis. The sequence goes on along the minus strand of JARFJB010002021.1, from coordinate 8,329,495 downwards.
TATATATATCTTAGTCGTAGACAGTTCAGGAGTCCTCTCCAGCCTTGGTGTATCCATTCTTGTTGGTGTTGCGATATTTTGTGTATAGTTTACAATCATGGGATGTTGTTATTTTTGGTGTAAAAAAAAAGATTTACTCGAATATTTGTGATAATTGTTTTAAGTGTGCGTCTTGTTTAGAAGAGTGTAGCGTGCTTCGTGTGGTTAATCCGATTCGTTTGCCGGTATCATGCTAAGTCGTCAACGAATAGACGAGGGAATGTCGAGGGCATATGGAACATTATCTAGGGATCCTTCTATCTCCTCGGGAAGGTCGTCAAGGAGTGGAGTTAGGATCGCGAGGGGGGTGCTTGAATTTTAGTTTAGGGTTTTTCCGTGGCAATTGAGGAAAGCGGCCGTTATAAGGAGTGGTAAGGATCTCTTGGGTTGATATTGTGTCGTCAAATATTCTTTTTCATGCAAAGTTTCCTGTACTATTTGTATTCTGTGTGTGATGCGTGTTATATTGTGATGTCGCTAGGGTGCCTGAAGAGTAACCTGCGTATGCGTCTGAGTATTCGTCGTTCACAGGAAGCGATAAAGTAAAGGTGATTGTGGTTTATATTGGCGTATAGGGGTGCTCGGATATTCATAACAAGGCGGATGTATGTTTTGTATGAGCGATTTGCAGGAAATGTCGATATTTTTCAATGGGACAGATCTATCCACCGCTTCCGTAATTATGGAAATTAGGTCTCTAATGGCTCCCTCGAAATCTTGGCTCGTTTGAAAATTGGGTGTTGGAAGGTTGTTGGAGATGTGTTGAGAACACGTTCCAGCCTGCGGGATAAAATGAAGTTTTGGCCAGTAGTGGTCGATTATCTGAAGTGATAGTGTTGCCTATAAAGCAGTCACTATCGAAATAGCGAGCTATGGGATCTGAACCAATGATTTGGTCTACTATTGAGGCATCTGCATGTTCTAAAGAGGTTGGCTTTGTGTTGGCGACTCCCAAAAGCGGCAATTGCAACAGACCTGATGATAGTATGTTACCGCTGCCATTACTTTCAAAGTCACCGATGGATTTGGTTGTGGCGAACATTGAAATCCCCTAGGATGACAGCATTAGGAAGACCGAAATCGTAAATTAAAAGGTCATCGGATATGGTGTTGTAGCCAGGCGGGATGTGATATGAAAAGAAAGCTATCGGAGTGTGGAAGTGCGCCGTCATAGCAACACACTCGAGATACTGTACGCCCGCCGAAAGTTGACAAGAAGTGGATGGGAAGCGATTTTTAATTAAGAGGGCGGTTCCGTGGTGGCTGTTGTTCAGGAATGTGTAATATGTGCTGAAGTTAAGTGTGCATCTGTTTGTGATTTTCGTATCCGTAATGGATGTGTATATTGTGTTCATGTAAGAAGTGTTTAAGTAGGAAGCGTTTCCGATGAACGACCCTAGCGTTAACTGTCCCTGCTGGTATATTTTCACTTTGGAAGGAGTTAAGGGTAGGGTTGTCGGATTACGGAGACCTTCAATCGCGTACTGGAGACGCAGGCGCCGATTCTCCGCTGGAAGGATTGGGTGAGCAAATAAAGGATGCGAGTAACCCTATTTCGCCGGTCAGGAAACATGTGGAAAGGGAGCGTCTTAGGACTTGTAGGAAGTCTTTAATGGTGAGTAGATTGGTATCGGGAGTAAGTTTGAGGTGGACGGTGTCTTCTGAGTCGGACTCTTTGGAAGACAGAATGGGTTCGAGGGTTGCTATCTTCGAAGGGGAACTGGGAGGTTCCCATCGCTTCCGGCATTTTAGGGAAAAGAATAATGTGATTCCCCACAGTTGTTACACCTTGGGTTAGCCGAAGATTTGCAAGAGGAGAATCTGTGACTTTTGCCACAGTTGGGACATCGGATAGAACGAGTAGGACACTCAGAGGTATCTCCCACCTGCGTGCAGGTGGATTAATACTTGGGGAGAGGTTGCGGGATAAGGGATGGTTCGAACCTATAGTGTCGC
>JARFJB010002021.1:8267500-8325000 GCA_036346205.1 Vesta saturnalis | reverse complement strand
AAGCTTTTTGAGGGTTTGAAATGTTTTATAAATAAATATGTAATTTACATTTTAGTGCAACATTTAAACCCTTGGGGATATTTTACTTTCTGTACAATTTCTATTTACTTTATGCGAAAATAAGCCCTTCATTTAATATTCAATTAATAAACTGCGGTAATTAGAAAAGGTTTACTCAATGTTAAAAGAGCAATGGTAATAATGTAACTAAACGTTTTACTGTTTGAACAAATCTTGAGTATTGTGGTTTCTGGCTACAAAAACATTGATTTTTGTTGTATTTAAGTTCCTCTTCATTTTTGTGTAATTGATAAGTAGCAACAATCTGCGCTTTAACGACATCTGAAACAACAACGTTACAATAAGGATTCATTGTGTTTTTTCCCCACATTTTGAGTCGTATGCATTATTCAATTAACGAACAACATTTAGAAATAAATAATCAAAACATTGATATAGAATCAATTCACATAAGCGTACTAACAATTCTGTGTGTTAATTAAAGAACCGTTTGTTTTAGAAAACGTTAACAGAAAAAGAGTAAATAAAGTTTGAATAGGAAAAGTATTTGGTGTGGAATAACACACGGCCTTCCAACCTACAAAGTGGAAAAGAAATGAAATATTAAGCTACCCCTTTATTAATACGTTCATAACGAAAATAAACAACATTGTAAAAACATCAATAACCAGATGGACGTTTAAACCTTCATCTCAAATGGTGGTTAACAGCTAGATACTAAAATTAAAAACAATTCTAAAGTCGCCCGCGATTATAAAACTATTGATGAATACAGTTTATGCGTTATCAATATTAATTAATTAATTTTTAGGCTTATTTGGCTTTGTTTTAAGAAACTTTACAAAGAAAAATTCAGTTGTCAAAGAAATATGTTTCCTCATTTGCCTATAAAATTGTTCGCTACTCAGGTGTTGAAAAAATTAAACAAACAATTTAATTCTACCTTAGGAATTTTTTGCCGACAAATTACGCGCTGCATCAAAAAATTGCGTAAAACATAATTAATCAAAGAGTACCGAGCCATCACCAAGTACCTGTATTTGAAGGGGTTAAGAGGTCAGTAGGTTTACGAAAATGTGTTTAAAACCCTTGGCGATCAATGTCGTTCGTATGCGACTGTGAAGAATTCGATTGCAAGGTTCAAAAGAGGTAAATTTTCCATTGAGGATGAAAACCGATTGGGAAGGCCAGTTTCTGTGTCCAGCCGAGTAAATAAAGATGCAGTTCGTGACATGATTTTATCAGATCATCGAATTGAGCTACTACGAATATCGGAACCACTGAATATTTCATATAAACGCGTCCATCATGTGGTTCACATCAAATTTCTGCAAAGTGGATCCCCAAATGTCTTAATGTTGACCAGAAACGAGGAAGGGTACAAGCACCTCATTCGATCTATGCTTGGTTTGAAAAAGAGTCAAACTTCTTAAGTCGTGTTGTTACTATGAATGATACTGAGGTACATTTCTACGACTCAGAAAGGAAGCAGCAATCGATGAAATGGAGACATTCCGATTCTCCAAGGTCTTAGAAATTCCGAATTCGAAAGTCTGCTGGAAAACTCTTACATCAGTTTTTGGAATTGCCAAGAGATAACCATGATTGATTTTCTGGATAAGGGTAGAACAGTAACTAGGAATTACTATTCGATGTTACTAACCACTCTCCGAGAAAACATTATAGAAAGAAGACATGGAAAGTTGTCCAAAAGTATTTTGTTTTTGCAGAACAATGTCCCTACACACAAACCGCATTTTGCCATTCAAATAATTCGGGATTTAGGGTTCGAATTACTCGAACATCACCCCTTATTCACCAGATCTAGCACAGTCCAACCACCATCTCTTTCCTCAACTGAAAAAAAGCCTAAACGGTCGTAAACTTTCTTCCGACGAAGAGATGATAGAAGCCTCGTTTGCAGAGTAAGATACATTTCTTTGAAAGGTCTAGAGAGGTTGCAGGTTTGCTGTGGTAAATGTATCCAGTTAAGAGGAAAGTTTGTTGAAAATAAAGTACTTCGACCTTCAAATATTATTTGCTTCTATAGTAGGCTAAGAATTTTTCAATACAAACACGTATTTCAGGGAGATAGACAAACAAATGCACGTTACAAACTTCCTTCTCCGCCGCTGAGTTTTCCCAAATGTAATCAGTCCCAGTGTGCATGAAAGCACACGCGCACGCAAGCTCGAACGCTCACATACACACACACACACAAACCCACATACGCGCGTGCATGCTCGCACGCACGTAAGCTCACACGGTCGTACACACACTCACGTACATTGGCACCCACACACATATATATATATATATATATATATATATATATATATATATATATATATATATACGCACGCACTCACGCACGCACGTACGCACGCACGCACGCACAGCACGCACGCACGCACGCACGGCACGCACGCGCGCGCAATTAATTCAACTATTGATACCGTTTACTTACAGTTCACCTTGTTTTGTAAATGAAGTAAATTAATTATGTAAGTTGAAATTTAAGTGTTGCGTAAGATAGAAACAGTATTTCAGGTTTAAGTATTTGCAATTATTTCACGACAGCCTGTTTGTAATAACTAATCACATGTGCAGTGTAAACACTGGTATTTCATTAAAATTAGTGAACTATAACAGCTACTGTTTGTACAATAATGCATTCCAGGATTCAGTGCTGTAGTTTATTCGTGTAGTATGCTGTTGATGTAACCACTAGAACGAACTGTGGATGTTGATAGACTTTTGTACCTTCAAAATTTAGTGATCGATTGTTCACTCGTTATTTTGCATTCAAATGAATTTAATGCACACAAATAATAACCTCCTCTTTAAGTATTTAATGTGAATACTGCGAGAGTTAAGTTTTAAACTGGGTTCTTATTATACCGAGCGGGCAATGGTCGTGTTTTCTAGGAACATTGAAGGTCTCGCACAAAGACTTTTTAGCGAAACATTTCAATCGTAGTGGTTTTTGCGACATTAATGATGGAAGTTGGGTTTGATTTAAAAGTAAGCGGACATTTTCGACTAATTTTTCAGGTTCTTAATATCTTGCGGCAAACCACGACCGTCTTCAGGGAGTTAAATCAACAATTCTCTTATTTTCATAAGAGTATGCGACGCCTAGTGCAAATTTAGCGCGTAACAAGTTGTTTTTCTATATAATCCGTAAATGTGTACACACGGATCACAGTAATAACCCTTTCTTGCTTGGTATAGTTTCATTTGCTAAAGTTTTTTGCTTTAATAGCTGCTTCCATTAAAGGTAGTTATACTTTCGGATTTCTTTTGTTGTTGATAGGCAATGATAAGATAAGTACCGTATATTATATTAATAGAGGGAACCCTTACAGAAAGTTTTTTGTCACGTGCGACTAAGTGATAATACTAATGTAAACAGTCATTTCCTTTTTCCAGAGCTTTGACCATATCTATCCATTTACATTGAGACCACCTGGGATACTGTGTTTTAACGCTTATATAAATAATTATTTTATGGTAAACTATAATTTGCGCACTCTGAGGTAAGCTGAATTGCGGAAACTTCCTACGGCAGTCGAACTTTTATTTAAAAGAAAAAGAGTAATCTAAAATTCTTTTTTTGTAATTTGGAGTGCGTTGAGTTTTTCTTCAAGTAAAAATTAACTGTTTTGTACCTGGTTTTTATAGCTGTTTATGTCCTTGTAATTATAGCAATCGAGCTAGTTTTGGTAGATTCCTTGAAATCTTGGACGAGGTATTAATACACCTCAATCATCCGAAAAAATTCCTATTTCTTTGTGGCGACCTTAATGTGCATTTCGAAAATAAATCAGACTGTTACAGAAAAGATATAATGTTAGTATTTGCTTCATATAAGTTAGAGGATTTTGTAAACGTACCCACCAGGATAACTTGAACCTCAACGAGTACCATAGATAACGTGTTTAGTAACATAAGTGATAAGGTTCTGAAAATTGATGTAATGGATTCCGACTTATCAGATCATAGAGCAATAGTAGGCTAATTGAAACTAAATAGAAAACATTATGTTTCTATGGCAAATGATCATAATAATGAAATAAACTACGCCAGCTCTGATATAAAAAATGTGCTAACAGGGATCCCACAGGGATCAGCTCTAGGTCCATTACTTTTTAATATCTTTATAAATGACTTATTCTTGGAAATAGATAATTTAACTATGTATGCGGATGACGCTACATTTGCATTTGCATATTCTACGCAGGTAACTTGGTTAGTACTATAGAAATGTGGTTTAAAAATAATCAATTGAAATTAAATGCTGACAAAACAAATTTTATTTTCTTTAATAATTACAAAGAAACTGTTATCCCTGCAGAGCTATTGCTAAACAACCTTACTGTCCAAAAAAATTAAATCAACGATCTTTTAGGGATTGATAATTGATCAATCGCTTAACAAACGTTTAAATTCGGCATGCTACACTATCCCTTGCCTTAAGGGCTTAATCTCGTTTGTAACACTAAGAACCGTTTATTGAAATTTACTACTTCTTCCTTTATTCCATTTGAGTAGTAAACCGAAAATTATTGGAATACTATTGGAACAGACTAGAAGAAGTCGTCGTGGTCAATGTGGTTAGTTACTTGAGTAATGAAATACTTCAGTTTCTAATATTCCCATCATGCCAAATTCGGTGATTTTGGTGGTCACAGATTTATGGAAAGTATCCGATAGCCAAACTAAGTTTAAGTTAATACCGTACCATGCTACACCATCTTATTCATAATAATATTGACGCAGTTTAACATCATCCAGTTGTTGAACACGCTTTATATAGGTCTAATTGTATACAACTGTATTAATTCTTTTCGCAAAAATAATTTGGCATCACTATTCTCTATGACGAGAGTGTGCACAAAATCCCCACTTTAACGATAATAATTTACAAGTTTATCAGTGATTGATGGTAATAATTTTTAGTGAAACGATCCATTATTAACTAAATTACATCTAAAAATGGGAATTGACATTTCGGTCTCGCCAATTTTGTCCATCCGTTTTGATTTTGTCGTTTCCTTCCGCCCTGCTGCATTTTTACACATCCTCCTGTGCTACGGCACCAGGGTGCTGAAATCAGTTAGTTTTTGAAGCCTATAAATACATTACAAAGGCTCACTGATTTGGGCACGTGTGTGATTTTATTAAATAATTTTTAAGTTTCCAGATACAGTAAACATACATGGGTAGAACAAAATGAACAAATAAGTTGTTATTTATTTTAACTTCTTTAAATTAAGAGTAAACAATTTCTGAGTTCCTATTTTCCAAATGGCGGTAGGTACACAAGTTTTTTAGTGGGTTGCACCATGGACTTTAGCATTAGGCTGATTAAGGCTGATGTTTTTGATAAGACTGTGTGGCATTTTTGTTCTTTTATTTTTTTATTCCTCCTTTGCCGGTCTCCCAGACTGAATCCTATGCGATCCACGATGTTAATCGTCTCTTGCTTTTTCTTCTACTAATGGAAGTCGGCTGAATAGGTATTTTGCTTCCAGTAGAAATTTTTTGTTTTAATGGCATTGAACAGCAATCAAAAAAATGCTGAAGGAAATAAAAACTAAAACGTGACGTGAATTCTGCTAAGATTTGTTGCATTAGTTACGCACACGCAATGATTTCAACGTTCGAGCATATTTGCATATGTGAAGGTTCCTAAATCAGTGAGCCTTTGTAACGTATTTATAGATTCAAAAGCTAACTGATTTCAGCACCCTAGTGCCGTAGCACAGGAGGATGTATAAAAATGCTTCCCGGCTGTTTCGATCCCAACGGTTTCAGTCTAGGTTGTTTGACTCCCAGCCGCTTCGGTTTCCGCCCATTATACCCAAAAGATATGGTTAAAACTACTCTTTTGTTTACTTTTATAAGCAATTATTAATCACTAATTCCTTGTACGAGCTAAAAAACGCTGTAAGGGTGGATTTTTGTTCATTCTCTCAAAATGCGTTTATTAAATTGTAATTTCTTGTACTAGCTAAGAAAACTGCTGCAAAAAGAATTTCAGCGCGAATTGTGCATGTTTATAAAACCCTAATTCCTTATATTATTTAAGAGAACTGTAGCGAAAAGTAGCTTTTCTTGCTCAGACTCTTAGAATATGATCATTAAACCGTAAGTTTTTATCCTAAGAGAACTTTTCCGAGAAGAACGTCGAGGTGAATTATGATAGGCTAAAACAGTTTTTCTATGTATTCTCGAAGTATATTTATTATAGCCTGAGCGCTGATTCGAAATCAGAGTAGAGTTAGTAGAATGATGTCTGGGCGGATTACAATAAGTAAGAGTAGATTTTTATTCAGTCTTTTAAAGTAAGTTCATTGATCCATAGTTTCTAATATTAGCTAAGATAACAAATGAGAAAAAGATTTTGGGGTGAATTAGGAGAGGTTGCTTATGTTCATTAAACCGTAATCCATTACAGGAACTTGAAAGATGTCTGCATAAACTAAGATTTTTTACTAATAGTAATCCTAAGAGGCTAAGATTTTCCTAACGTGTGAAAGCACTCGGGGATATTGGGAGGGGGTTATGGATATTGCTAGATTTCCGAGAAGTGTTTATGAACGGCTACCTTAAATTTACGTAGTGCATTCCATAATTTGGTCGCCATGTGGAAAAATGTAGATTGCGCCCGTATAGTGTAACAAGATGGAATTTTGAGAGAGTAATTATCGTGTGAATGTGCAAACCGAGTGTTCCTAGCGAACATGGCTTGGGAAGGTATTAAGGAGTGTATTTCGGAGGAACGCTTGCCCTTGTAATAGCGATAGAACAAGGAAAGAACCAAAACCTTTCTTCTATGCTCAAGAGACGGGTCATTTATAAACCTTATAACTCTTTTTTGAATGCGGTATACCATATAAAGCGCGTATTGGGGAACAGTGACTCAGAGGTGGGAATTGTATTCCAGATAAGGTCATATTTGAGCCTTATACAGCCAAAGGAGTTGTTGCGATGTGAAGTACTGTTTAGATCTGTATAGAAAGCACAGTTTACGGGCAGCTGTTTTGCTGACTGACAAATGGTGGTCAACCCATGAAAGGTTCAATGACACATCCCTAACATAGAAATTGAGTTCTAGGCCATTGATATTTACGGCAGGAAATGATTGGTCCTTCTTGGTGGACGTGAGGCAACACTGGGTTTTGTCGTCGTTGAACGCGAGTACATTATTTCTTCCCCGTTCGAGGATACGGTCTGGGTCACTGTTGATTGAGGCTGCCATCTTGACTTTAACGTCCTGACTAGACTTATTGTTGTGGGAAAACTGAGAAGAACTATATTGTCATGTGCTGTCGTATGCGATGCAATGGATCTAGTAGTTGTTGAGGAGATGAGATCATTTATGTATATCAGGAAAAATTTGGGAGCTATCACTGGTCCTTGGGGTATGCTCGCGTTAATAGTAGTTTCTTTCGAAAGAATCCATCGGCGACAACACGTGTACGTCTTTGCCCAGAAAGCTGGATATCCAATTGAACGTATTAGATAATCCGAACGAGGTGAGCTTGGCCAGTAGGCACTTGTGCCAAACCTGGTCAAAAGCCATTGAAATATCTGAAGCTACTGTGACTGTTTGACCGGACCTTTCTAATGTGTTATTCCAAAGCTAGGTGACATATGAAAGAAGAACACCCATTAAACGGCTCTGGCTGAACCCATACTGGTGGTCGTTGAGGAGTTTATTGGACTCGATTAACGAAAGTAGTTGATGGTCGATGGATTTTTCCATGATTTTCGATAGAATGGAAGTGATAGCTATTGGTGGATAGTTTGAGGGATCGGTTTTATTGCATTTTTAGGAATATGTTGGACATTTGCCAACTTCGACGATGAGGAAAACTCTCCAGATGACATGGAGATCGAAAAGAGTTTGGTCAATACAGGTACTAGCTGAAGTTAACATTTGTTAAGGACGATAATTCGAATACGGTCAGAGCCAATCGCCTTGTTTGAGTCAAGTTTATTGATAATTGACTCTAGGAGCTTGTATCGTAAGTGGATTGGTTTCATAGCGTATGGGATACATTTGGACAACAGCACAATTTTACCAGAATCATTGAGGCATGAATAATGGACAAAGAGGTTGGCTTTGTCAGCAGGATCAGCTACTACAGCTCCGTCACGAGACGTCATGGGAGGAAAGGAAGGTGTACTAAAGTTTTTACTGGTGGCTTTAGCTAATTACCAAAATATATGACTACCCAGAGATAGCTTAGATTAGCTTTTTTTCGTTCTTGAAAAGTATGTTTATTACACCGAAATCCTTCACACTAGCTAAAATAATTGTTACTAAAAGGATTTCAAGGTGGATTAAAGTTTTTTTGTTAAACCCCAAATTCCCTGCACGGGCTAAGACATAATTGAGCGAAAAAAGTGTCTGGGTGAATTAGGATGGGTTATAATTGCTTTTTTGCCCATTAGCTTAAAGTATGTTTATTAAACCCTAATTGTTTATGCGAAATCAAAGATAACTGTTGCAAGAAATATGTTTGGGTAAATTAAAGTATGTGAGAGTAGATTTTTTAATCATTCCTTCAAAGTACGGTTATTGAAACGTAATTTCTTTTTTTTTGCTTAAGTACTCTTAAATAATGTTTACTAACTCCTAATTACTGCATAAGTACTTATATTACTTAAGAGAACTATAGTGAAACAGATATTACAGTAAATCAAGATGAGTAAGAGTAGCTCTTCCAGTGTGTTCTCTTAAAGTATGTTTATTAAACCCTAATTCTTTACACCAACTAATTAACAAAGGTTAAAGCAGCTTTTTCGTTTATTCTCTCACAGTATGTTTATTAAACCGCGGTTGTTTATCCGAAATCAAAGATAACTATTGCAAGAAAGACGTTTGAATAAATTAAAGTAGGTGAGAGTAGATTTTTTTTTATTCCTTTAACGTTGAAACCTAGTTTCTTATTTTTGCGTAATTACTCCTAAATAATGTTTACTGATTACTTATACTATCCAAGAGAACTGTAGCCAAATGGATTTTTGAGTAATTAAGATAGGTAAGGGTAGTTCTTCTTGTGTATGTCTCTTATAAATTATGTTCATTAAACCCTAACTCGTTATACCAACTAAAATAACTGTGCGAAGAAAGAGAGGTTGCTTTTTTGTTCATGCGATAAGTGTGTTCATTAAACCCTGATTGCTTATTCAAAATCACAAATAACTGTTGCCAGAAAGATGTCTGGATCAATTAGAATAGGTGAAAGTGCATTTTTGTTCATTCTTTCAAAGTACGTTTATTGAATACTAATTTCATATTTTTTTGACTAAGCACTCCTAAATAATTATTATCTAACTCTTATTACTCCCGAATTACTTAAATTGTCTAAGAGAACTGTAGCGAAACTAATTTTGGAGTCGATTACGATAAATATAAGTAGCTCTTCTTGTATGTTCTCTTAAAGTATCTTTATTAAACCCTAATTCTTTAAACTAACTAAAAAAACTTGTAAGAGTAGAAAATCAAGTAATTGTGGTAGTTTAAAGCAGCTTTCTTGTGGTTTCTAGTTTAGGGTATCATTCCTACACTAGCTTGGCTTGTCGTTGCAATGCACGTGATTTTTTTAGTTTTGGGCGAGTTGTGTCCTTGTCCTTTGCCACTGTCTGTTCCACATTTGCGGATGTTGCTCTGCTGCCCCTGATGTCTCACCTTGAGTGGTGTACTGCTCTCTGCTATGCATGATCTGCCGCGTTCGCGTAGTAAGCTGTATACACAATGTAATTTTCTGGTCTTCATTATGCGATTTGGGTTTGGTTACTATTCCCTGAATGTTCTTGCCGGTTTGAAGTCAGTACATACCTTTTGTTTCGTGTCTGCCCTTCGTATTTTGTCCGGAGTACCTGGTTTATATGTTATTTCCGCTGTGTATTTAGGTTCTTCTGTTTCGATTACCCTTTCCTTTAGGGTACGTGTCCGATCGGGGTAGCCATTTTCTTTAAGTGTTTTAGCAGTATTTTCTTTTTCTTTTTTGAGGCCTTCTGGTTTCGAGCATATTGTTTTATCGTATAAGCATTTTGCCACGCCTAAGTTCACACTGCTGTGATAATTGGAGTTGTAGTGTAAGTGCCTCCCCTTGTCGATGGATTTTCTGTATACACTTAGTGTGATAGTGTCAGTCCTGTCTATAAGTACATCCAGAAATGGCAGTTCCAATTCGATTGTAAATTTTATGGAGGATGCGCGGCTATTTAGTTAAGTTAATAATTTATCCAGTTACTATGAAGCTCTCGTTCACGTATCTAATCCACATCTTTAGTTTTTCAGTGAATTATGATGTCGTTTGGTCTTCGAGGCCTTTTATACATATATTGCTACCTATGGGTGATATTGGAGTATCCATCACCATCCCGAACTCTTGCAGGTAGATTTTGCTTTCTACCTGGAAATATGTTGTTCTAGTGCAGATGGTCAGAAGTTCCATTATTTTGTTTGCCGAGAGTTACGTGCGTTTCTCTAACGTTTCATCCTTTTCCAGCTTGTCCCTTGTGATAGTGCCTTGTCGGTGGGCATACTTGTGAATAAGCTCACGATGTCGAAGCTTATAGGTGTTTATTCGTGGTTGGGTTGGAAGTTTCTAATGGTTTGCACTAAGTCTTGACCATAGACTCGGTTTTTCCCTGAAAGGGTGTGAATATGCCTAGCAGAGAGTTTGTTCACCAATGATAAGGAAATTTTCGCGAACTCACAATTGGTCTCAGAGGAATTTCTTCCTTGTGAATTTTTGGCAAGCGTACAGATTCGAAGATTTGGGGTGAGTGTAGCCCTGGTAATCGTAGAACTCTCTCTTATGTTTTGCCAGCGTCTGGTATTTGTTTGCATTCGCCCCCGTCCGTAGTTTGTTGGATCTTACTGTTGTAGGTCTTCATATCCATTACCACAGTCACGTTTGCTTTGCATTCCGGGGGAATTCTGATTGATGAGGCTCTCTTTTCTACGTTAGAGGGGTTAGGTTCAGTTCGCCTACATGAAATTAGGACTCATAAAACTTTATTGCTATATAGTTGTTTCTTTAACAGCTGTCATTAAAGGTACTTGCGGAACATACTTCAAGCTTTTGTCCAGAAGATTCTTTTCTCCTTTATTAGGTTTCCTAATTTCTTTTGCTGAATTTCCATGTACATTACTTGTGATAGCCTTATCTGTCCTATCAAGTTTTGTTTGTTCACTCAATGTAGAATTGTGTACCTAATTTCGTTGGATTGCTATCTTAGTTAGTAATTTCTAAAACGGTGAGGTCTAATTCGTTCTATTAGTAACGTTTCGCTAGCTCTCCTTTAGATTTGTGATATTTTTCAGCTGTGTATTGGAATTTTGATGTTGAGCCCAACAGGAATTAGTGCATACCCCGAGTAATGTATAGAAAGGTTAGATGGTTTCCTCCAGTGGTAGCTTATTCATAGATATTTCAACCTATCTGAAAGGTTGTTTGACTTCGGGCCCGTACCGAGTTACAAATTCTACATTATAAGTGTTTTGTAGCTGTGGTCTCATATTAGTTGAGATGGTCGGCCTATTTCCACAGTTTTTGCTTTTGTAACGCAATGTTTCGAAAGTGGACTCTGCTTCCGTCATCAAGTCTAGTCCTGAGATGGACTGATTTCGCTATTGAATCAAATTCATTTACTTATGATTCTTTCCCATGAACTTGACTACCCTCTGCGAAGCTCATAATGCGCTAAGAGATTAGGCGCAATACACCTTCTCAGGACTGATGACGAAAGCAGAGTCCGCTTCCGAAACGTCGCGCTACAAGAGCAAAAACTTGCTTCAAGTTAATTAACCATAAACTATTGTTATTGAAGATTGTTAATTTATTATAAGACCTACCTAAAATTATGTTTCGGTATGTATGTGTAATACTAATTGATTTTACTAACATCTTAAATTGAAACGTTAGGAACATAAATATCTGAGACGGACCGAAATGGTGAGAACGAAACTTCGGGAACGAAGTGGCAGGTCCGAAATATCATAGTCACCCAGCAAACAAGCAATAGGCCATATCCTAACCAGGTGAACTTTGAATATGCAAAAATATGAAGGCTATCTGTAACCAACAAAATAAACTTAGAATAGAGCTTTATTTTAAAAAAAGAAGCTCAATGAAAAACATTGCATGTGTTATTAAAAGCAGCAGATACATTCTTCACCTCAAAAAGTCTGCTGACTAAATAATAGCTAACTTGATTTTTAATTAGGAAGACAGGTTGAGCAGAATGCTTGAATTTATATTTATAAATAGAAATCAACAATACCATTTCAAATAAATATAAGAATATGTAGAATAGAATATGTAAATATAAAGTTAAGCATCTACAGCAGGCTTACTATCCTGCATAATAAGTTGCATAACAATCAGTCACAGTAGTTAATGCATGCATTACGTTTAATTAATTAGTGAAAACAAAAAGATTCTATTGACCTAAAATAAACGTGCTCAGTAATTTGTTCAAAGTAATCCAGCAGGATTAAAGTTTATGGTAGATACGAATTCAACGAATCGCATGGTACAGAATGCAATTAAACAGTAATTCATTTCTTTTTTAATTACTTTTACTTCACTACTAAAAGAAAAAAAAATTATGTTCGTACATAATCCAATTTCTCATAAACTATTTCCGAATAGAGTTTCTATATAATTCATCAACATCTTAGTTAACTTACATAGAACGATTGCAAATAGAACAGCGAATACGCTTCTATTGATATTAAGAGCAGCTTGAATTAATTAAGCTAGCTTTAACGCAGTAATATGATTTAGAGTGCAACTTTCCGATTGTCAAAATACAAGTTTTCAATTTGAATTGCATTTATAACGAAAATGTTAAGTAAAACATTTGCGTCATAAGTATTAATCAGCAAAAGTTATTACAGTTGCATCCCAAAAATAAATATCATTTAACTTTCATAAGATCGTAAAACCTTTCTTTGCCCGCATTCTTTAAAAAGTAATAGCAATACTACTTTTCTTTATAGTTACAGATGAAACATAAAACAACCACAAAGGTATAAAAAATATTATATATAAAAGTTTATTTTAGGTGATATTGGAAATTTGGTTTAGAAATTTTTTTCTTTGCAAATAGGATGAGCTTATTTCTATTTTATATCAGGATATTGTTCATTTTAATGTACAAAGAAGACGTTTAAAATTTTTTATTTTTAATGAATGAATGAATGACACGGCAGCCGCGACTTCATTCGCGTATTCATTCTCATGTTTATACAATACGGTAACAGGGAAAATGTGTACTATGCAAACGGTCGCCTGAACGTGAATGGTTGAAATAGTATCAATCGCTATACAAATTAAAATACATTTAGATTTATTAAGGTTAAATAATTGATTTTACTAAAAAATTTGATTCTAGTCGGTAGCTTTCTGTAAATGGGCGCTTCCCCATTTTGTAACGTGCCAATTCTTAATATAGGCAAATATGGTTTATTATAGGTAGGTTAGGTTATACATTTTTAGTTATAGTTAATTGTTCATTTTAGTTTAGTTCAGTTTCAATTGTCTCGTCGTGTTTAGTATTCCTTTTGGTTAATATTGTTACAGTTTGGTTGTGAGTGTGTCTGTGGAAGCAAATGTAGTAAGGTTGTCGTATGTATTTGTGATGATAGTAACACAATCTGGATCGTAACTCGTCGAACAACTTGTGGCTTAGTTTAGGATTCCTCCGGGTCTTATTCATTTTTTTTATTGTTTTTTTTGAGTGGCATGTAAGGTGCCAATTCCTGTATATCGTTACCTCAATTGTAGTTTCGAAATTTGCATTATTATTGATAAGTATATTTACATTACATTAGTATTTTTAAGCATTTTTTTTTCCGTTCAATAATTAAATTTTTTATATCTTAATATTTTCTCTTCAGTCTACATAATTACGAACGTCCCTGAGTATATATTAGGCATCCAATTTTAGTTTTATGCGCAACGTGAATGGAACACGCTTATGCATTTCCGTTTATTATGCCGTGCAGTTCAGTCGTTGTCTTTTTTAAGTTTTGCTTCCCTTTTATAAGGTATGTAAAAGCGTCTAATTAAATTTTCTATATATTGTATTTAATAGGGAATAAGAATAGGGAATAAGAACCAGAGAAAACGAATAAGGTAAAACGCAGAGTTTATAAAGCTTTTCATAAAATTATATATTTTGCTAGTAAAACCATTAACCAATGCCACACTTGAGAGAGCTATTACTTATATTAATTAAAATAAATTAATTAAAGACATTTTTTTATAAATATGAAAGTAATACTTCTCATTCGAAATTAAAAAGTTACTAACTTTACAATTAAACTTAATCTACCCCCTTTAGGAACTTAAAATACATTTTAATGCCTACTTAAGTTCTTAAAACGCGGAAGTCGGAGTTATGCGTGTCAAAGATGTTTGTCAAAATTTAAGCGAATTGTTGAAGCAACAATACCATTGATGTGGCAGTTTAGATAGTATTCTACGATATGGTTAGAAAACCACAACATGATGGAATAAAACAATTTATATTTAGCTATTAAATAAACTCATACGGGGTGGTCCGTAAGTAATGGTCCAACGTGAAATGTAAAATTTTCAGCCACAAGATGTTACGATCTGACAACTTACTTTAATGAAATATTGATAATGATATCGATATAAATATTAATAAAGCATTGATAATAAAAAAGACACAGGGTGGCTAAGTTGAAATGTAAAAAAAATTTTTTTTTCACAGTAAATTGAAAGATTTTGGATATACGAACGTAAAAATTTAAAGGTAGGGGAAATCATAACATGATATCCGTTTAGATATATTTTCTAGAGGGCGCCACATTAGCTACGTTGTTGGTGCAACTGTGCTCTTAACTTTTTACTTTTAACGCTATCGCGATTTTTATTGAAAAATATTAAAATTATATTATATGTATACCCATCTCAAAAGTTACTAGTTTTGGAGATATTCGCATAATAATATTAACGCATGGTAAGCGCCGATGTCAGTAAATTTATAATCACAAATATTAACGTACTTAAGTAATTTAGAAAATTACAAAATGCCGAAGCATAATAAAAAAACAAAGAATATTGATACATGATGCTAATCCACTATATTAAGAAGCTGTAGAGGAATTTAGGTGAAAGTGAATCATTTCTTGCTAAACGAGATAATTTAGGTCATCCGAAAATTATTACGCCTGATGAAGAAGACGAAATAATAGTTCGCATTATAAATGATCCACAAGTAAGTGCAAGGCGGCTATCTGTATCAACAGGAATAAGTAAAACTTTCATTTTTCACCTGCACAAAATTTATTACCAAACGACTTTCCTTTAAGATATCAGTTTGCACGTGATACTCGGAACAAACAAGGTAATGACCACATATTCGTCAATAGGATACTATTTGCAGATGAAGCGACATTTACTCGCCGTAGAATGTTCACTTTAAGAAATAACCATTTTTGGGACGTTGAAAATTCTCATGTATTTTTAAAATCAATGTTTGGTGTCGGGTCACTGGCGAATATTTTCTAGGACTACACGGATTTCCCTAAAAATTAAACGGTAACAATTATTTACAAAATAAATTTATTGATATTCTGGATGATTTACCACTAAATTTGAGTCATAACATGTTTATGCATGACGGGGCTTCTGCACATTACACCGTTGCAGTACGAAACTATTTATACAGCATGCTTCCTGAACGCTGGAATGGTCGTGGTAGTACGTGTTGTTGCTCACTACGCAGTCAAAAATCTTGGATTTCAGTATATGGGGCACAATAAAGGGAATAGCCTTTAATAGTCGAGTCCAACTTTGGCAAGAAATCAGAGCGACATGAAAAATTTTTTTACCGCAATGGCATTATTTAAGATTAGGCGATCTTTCATGAAACGTATTGATGAATGTATCGATGTGAATATTGAACAATTACAGTAAAATAATATTTAAATTTTGTTGTATATTTGAATAAATTTTTCTTTTTCTTTCTTAATTGTAGGTTATTGAATTCATAATGGTTCCTTTATTAATAAGTCAAAGTGATCATATATACAATGAAAACTAGTAACTTTTTAGATTAATGATAGATATACATATCTTTCGCAAAAATGATGTAATTTTAATATTTTTCAATAAAAATCGCGATAGCTTTAACGATAAAAAAGTTAAGCGCACAGTTACTGCAACAAATAAATTTAAAGTCAATCATGTGTGAAACCTAGCGAATTGCCGGTTCTCATGGCATAAGTACAAAAAGTTGACTGTGATCATTATAAATAATGTTAGTGTACATCAGTACTAATATAAAAAAATACATACAAATTAAGTTTACATCGAGTGAGATTTGCTCCCTCGGTAGCGTACTTGGTAACGCAGTCCTCTAGCAAAGAACAGATCGTGGGTTCAAATCCCACTCGAGGAATTCTTTTTCTGTATGTATTTTTAAATTTTAATTTGCATCCCATTTATATATATATATATATATATATATATATAATGTTGAAGCAAATATAAAAACAAACAGCACTATAAGATATAACAAAAAAATCAAGTTAATTAGTGACGATCTAATAATGTTCAAATTGTCGCCCATCATTTTCGATGCAAGCGTTTATTCTCTGAAGAGTAGATTGAACAGCAGTCTCAATTTCAGTTCTCAAAATACTCTGAATGGCAATTCGTACTATATCGCTCATGTTTTCTGGAGTAGTGGGCCTAGTTGCAAAAACAAGTTCGTCCCCATAGATAGAAGTGTAAAACAGTCAAATCTGGTGACCTAGCTGGTCAAAAAATAGGCTTCCGCATCCTATCCATCTATCACGGTATGCATCATCTAAAGATTCTCTAACTTCTCTGGAGAAATGCGCCGGACACCCATCGTGCTGAACAACATAGACCTATTAATTGCTAAGGGTATATCTTCTAGAAGAAGAAGCAATTCATCCCTACCAACGCAACCTTTAGGTAGCGTTCTCCATTAATTAAGTTATCGAAAATAAAATGTCCAATTATCTGACCATCTAAAGTACCACACCAAACAGCTACCGACCATCGACTCTGATGTTGAACCTCTTCCATCCAGCGTGGATTGTTTTGTGACCAATAGTGCATATTGTGACGGTTTACTATAACATCATTTCTGAACCTGACAGCAATTGAGGGTCGTTACATATCATATCTAGCAACCAGTTGCTGTAATCCAACTTTCTATCGTAATCGCGATGCAGTACTATATGATGTGGATGTAACCTAAAAGAAATATAACGTTCTAATAAATATCTTTCCAGAGTTATAAAATAAATTAATTAATATGTTACAATATAATTATGCCAACAAATATTATTATATAGGTATATTTTGTTTAAGAAACATATATTATGCAGATGAAATGGTATCTACTTTTAACTTTACATCTAATAAGTTTACCTATGTTCTGTCAAAATACGGTGAACGGTGGTTCTGCTTATTCGCAAGTTTGTGGCTATTGCGCCGATACTTATAGGGGGTTAAATTACTCATATGCCAAAACAATTACTATGTTTGCCTCTGAGCGACCTCTATAAATAATTTGCAGGTTTTTCTCGAGGCCACTTTTGTTATAAATTTCTTTTTATACGCGGTTTCTGATATATGGACGAGGGCCATTCTTATTGGGACACCCGGTACTAACTACTTCTTATTCTCATTTTATTTTCTTCTACGCAGAAAACAAAGAGGCTATTGCAACTATCATACTCTAGTTTTTACTCCATTTAATATCAATAATAAAATCATTTCATGAGAGGTGAGTCTTCTTTATTGCAACCTGGTGAAGTTGTGGCTGTACAGCAGCAAAACTAGTGTTGTTTAGTGATGTACAAGATAAAAAACTGGGTACATGTGTTCCTCCGCCCCTTAATAAGCCAAATTTCATTTGAAAGGTATACCTACAGTAAGAAAAACAAGTGTAACTTAAGAAGTCTACCATGTACTCTCGCAAAAAAGCCAGATTCGGAAATCTCGTTTGACGTAAATGGGTTTTGATGTCCATTTATTTTTGCTTTGATAACAAGTTTACTCAATAAAAAAAGAAAATTGGAAATTACATCGGTTTATTTATTTTCTTGACATAATTGATATCACAGTAAGAGTATCTTAGGTCATGAGGGGCATTTCGTACTGTATCGTATAACTAACGTAACTGATATTTTTAACGTGTCGAGAATAATATTCGATAATAGTATAATAATGTGGTGGTTTTAAAAACACCAGGGGTAAATAATTTAATAATAAATAAAAACAAATATTTAAATTTAGAATTATATAAAATATACCTTAAAAACTAATTGTAATAGCCTTAAATTACTAAATTATGGGTATAAATACTTGTTCGAAAAATTTTTTTCTACACAACTTTTTAATAACATCTGGTATCTCAACAAATACGGAAATGCAAACCAAAGGTGATGTAATCTTTGCACCAATATTGTGAAATATCTCGTAATAACAATGCTGTACGTTGTAAACCATACTAAAGTTGAATTTTACTTCTTATAAATTTATCTTCATGAAATTTTAATAATCCAATGTTTATTGCATTCTCTCGAAAGTTCAAATAAGAAATGTGATCTAAATTTAGATCTGCATTAACTGCAAAACGCAATCATAAAATGAAAGCGTACGTAAAAGTAGAATTAAATGTGCAATTAAAGTGGTAAAATCAAAGTAGTAAAAAGTGTAAAAGTGCCTGCAAAAAGCAAATGTTTTAAATTTTAATACAATTCGAGTTAAATGCACCTTACCATTAAATCAATGGCACTTTTCACAAAATTTAGGTGGAAACCCAAAAATGGCTTCCTGTATACACAGAATACATCAAGAAAATGAAGAAAAGGGCGCTTAGGATGTCAGATGATATAGCGGTGCGCGAAAAAAGGTGCGCAAAAAATTAAGTCAAAGATATGGAATATAAACCCCTAAGGAGATATGCACTTAAGTTACACCAAAATGCAAATTAAGTTGCCTACCACATACTTATAATTCATTAGTAATTAAAAACTTTTTTTTTTACAACTAAATGAACGAAGAACGTAAATTAAGGTATATTTTAATACAACTCAAAATGGGTTGTTACAATGGAATAAAAATATTCGACCATTGTTTTGAAGTTAAAGGTAAATAAGTGTAAAAGTATATGCACGCCTATGAATTTTACCGTAGGCTACCGTTTGTTATCTTTTTAGAGAAGTTGAAATGCGGAGAAATAACGATATATTTAAAAATGGCACAATAAGTACAGATAGGCATAAGAACATTATTTTTTATAGCTTGTGCAGTGGAGATGCTTGGTCCTTGGAGTAGAAACGCTAAAAGCCTTTTTTCGGAACTTGGAAAGCGACTTAAAGAACAATTTGGAATTCTTCAAGCTGCATTATTCTTAACGCCCAATAATTCAGGGCGAAAAATTTGCAAGGCACTGTACCTTAGTTTCCCTTCTAGGAATTATTTTATTTATAGTTTGCTGATTACTTGTTGTCTTAACCTTTATTTATATTTAAATGTTTTTATTTTATTTTGCCACCATAATGTTCTTTATACGCCCCCAAATGCTGGCGTCGGGCTATTAACATTCCCTCGAGCCATAATCTTCTGATTATGCACTTAATACATAAATATCTATTTTATATTTCAATTTTTGCATCTGTTATTAATTATTCATAGAACTTTAAAATTAAATAAATTTTCTTCGTAAACCTTATTTTCATTGTGTGCATAAAGTTTTAAAGATTTTTAAGAGTTGAACATTGCAAACTTATAAATGTTGTTCAAATTTAGTCTTCCACTCTTAAGAAACATCTCTTTTGCTCTATGGTCAGGTTTACATAATATTGCACAATGATAGAGTTGAAAGTCTAATACCCTTAAGAATCCAAAAATTTTGTGGAATAGCATACAGTCCATCGTAATGAGTATGTAGAATATTTACCTACTGTTACAATTATTCATAGAACTTTAAAATTCAGCATAGATTGAGTCGCTAAATAAATTTTCTTCGTAAACCTTATTTTCATTGTGTGCATAAAGTTTTAAAGATTTTTAAGAGTTGAACATTGCAAACTTATAAATGTTGTTCAAATTTAGTCTTCCACTCTTAAGAAATATCTCTTTTGCGCTATGGTCAGGTTTACATAATATTGCACAATGATAGAGTTGAAAGTCTAATACCCTTAAGAATCCAAAAATTTTGTGGAATACCATACAGTCCATCGTAATGGGTATGTAGAATATTTACCTACTGTTACAATAACACGTCGAAATCGACGTTAACAGGGAGAGATACATAAAAAGGTCTATCACAGTGTAATTAATAGAATTATCAATTTTTTCGTTCTTGCACAAGAGCGGTGAAGACGATCGCTTCAAACTTTGTGTCCCAGTAAGTAATCAACGTGGCGTTATCCCAGCTACGTGATTATCAGATGTGTTCCCCTAAAAAGAACTAGAGAATTCTTACTGTGATACTCGACGTAAATATGTCCTAAGAATATTTTCTTTTTCGAATTTCCTATAAGAGTGATTACCGCTTGAAATTGGCATAACCTGGGTGTCGTTTCCTACTATGGGATGAGATTTTATTCGTTATCACCAAGTGTTCAAATATTTTATGACGGAGAATTGTTTGGGAAATATCAAACATTTTTCAATTTTAAAAGAGTGGCAGACTTAAAAAAAGGAAGTAAATACACCAACCTTGGTTATTCGAAGTATTGTTAGTATAATAGCTCGCGTCCTTTTTAAGAAAAAGAATTTTCATTAAATCTCTTTCTTTAATTCAGTTTAAGAAGTTTTAGCAAAAAATTAAATATGTGCTCGTAATTTTGAAAGATGCTAGGAAAAATACGACTATAAGTTATTAAATGGTTTACTTGATTTTGGCATAAAAAGTTTAAGCTACAGGTGTAAAGGCGGATATCTAGCTTAGTGCACTTTTGTTCACGGTTATGTTATAAACGTTCGAAAGGCAATAAATTTCAGTCTGTAGGTATAGTTTATTTTCATTATATACAAAAAACATTATATTTTGAAAGTCTTCAAAAACTAAACACATTGTACAAAAAAGCAGTAACAATAATAAACCTATTTCCTTGCAGTTCTCGCAAACAGCCATTATATATGCTCTAAGAACACCACTATTTTCATCATTTTCGTCATCATAATCTAATATGGACAATAATATCACATTCCTGTTTTGTTTTGGTGTATACGACAGTGCATAACATCGATTACAAAATAGAGACGTACTGGTTCGTTCAGAATACTTATAAGGTTTCTATTCTTTCTTATCGTTCAGACCTCTGTAAGTTACCAGCTTTCTGCACAAGTGGGATGGGCGTGAACCATCCTTACGTTCCTTCCAGACATAAATGTGTTGAATACTCTCAATACAACTTCCATTGCCGAGTTAGACACTTTATACAGACCATCAGGTACCTTACCTATACTTCAAACGCACTTGTATAAAACATTTTATCGTCACATGGTGCTAAAATTTAACACCGCGTTACTTTGTAATTATCTGTGATTGACGTCTTGTGCGTTGTCCAAAACCGGGCTTAAGGTTAAGGACAGATTTTAGTGTGACCGTACGGTTATAAAAAGTAATTAAAAGTGTCTTACAGGACTAGAGGGTGACGCGTTCAAGGATATCTCGGAGAGCTTTCTTCTAATGTCCTAAGTACTATTGCTTTGATTAATGATTTATAACAGCTTTTGCATTTTCAAGTACTATCATATTTTGTGTTCATCCATAAGATAGTTTTAAGATCAACGCTCAAGCAAGATATTATATGATTGTAATAAGACCATTTTTCAGACGAATCAAAGGTTACTTAGTATTCTCTTAGTATCAATGATCTCCATTGATCTAGTTTTACAAAATTACATTATCGAATACCCCGACAATTTGCATATTTTAATATCACTACATCGAATCCTTTCTTGGCAGTTCTGTAAGTCATGGTCATAAAAACCGTTTTAAATGGTCCTATAAGATTTCTAAAAAGCACATTATCGGCTAAGGCTTAGATAAACCAGTAGCGACTTAGTGATCAAGCGGTGTATGCTTTGAATTATGACAAAAATCTGATTAGTTCCAGAACTTTATCACAAAGGTCCGTTCACTAGTAATTTGGACATTGTATAGAAAGGATATCCTGTCACTATCAAAAGGCTAACATCCGAAGAACACTCTGAAGCCAAACCTGACTAGAAATAGGCATTTGATAACTAACTGATAATTATAGTACTAGTTGATTAATCAAAGTATCATCAACTAACTAGTTAATCATATTAGTGAACTAATCGGTTAGTCGACTACTCCATAATGATTTCATTAGTCTGTTTTTTTACTAATCAACCCCTAGCAATAAGGCCCTATATCAGGAAGATTAATGTTTTTTTTAGACGTTTATTAGCTTATTTGGTTAATACTCATGCTTACAGCTCAGTAGATGCTTTATCTGCAGGGAGCTTAACGGTTTGCTCCTCCTTCAGCCCTGGGTCGTTTAATTTTTGTGTTGTAGTTTTGGCGTATTACCTATGATCCAATGTTGTTGTATTACTTATGTGGCAAGAAAATGATCTTAGTATTACTGATAGTGTTGTTGTAATGATATTGTATGCTGTGTCGTGGAATTTTCTTCTTCGAGAGAGGTTATTGTCATCATTTTGCCTTGGAGGGTGAGGTTTATGTTAAGAGGAGCTCTGAAAAGTTGTTGGATAAAAGGTTGAGTTGGAGAACACCTTTCGTTTTTGTGTCTTTAAATATGGAAGCAAGGTGTACTACCGCTCGCTGTTTAGTACGCCCGCCTTAGCACTATAGTAGTATAGCTATACGGATCCTGGAGCACTTTTGTCACTAGATTTGTCACCAGATCTAGGAAAAAGTCACCAGAAAAGTTACTAGATTTCAAGGTCGGTAACATTGCCTATTTTAAGGCTGAAGACCACAGGTGCGTAACCCCGCCTCTTCAAGGTCATGCTTGCACGAGTCCTTCAAGGTCACTAGAAAAGTTACTAGATTGTTGATTGTCCTGAAGGTCATTGCCCTCAAGCAAGTCTATGCATGTTTCGAGGCCGCGCCCTATTCTGAGAAACAAAGGTGGCCCATTGTTTAAAGTCTATGCTTTCAAGGTCAGAGAAAAAAGACGATCTATTGTTTTGGCTGAGTCATTCTAGGAAATCAAGAACAAAGGCGATGCATTGTACAAAGTCTATGCTTTCAAGGTCACATGAATGAACAAAGACTATCTATTGTTCAGTTAGAAATAGATTGTTATCTCAATTCTAGGAAATCAATAACAAAGACGATGCATTGTTCAAAGTCTATGCTTACAATTTTCAAGGTAAAAGAACAAAAGCGATTCATTCTTCTGGTCGAGTTATAAAAATAAATTGTTATCTCAATTCTAGGAAATCAAGAATGAAGGCGATGTATTATCAACGCTTCAAAGTCTATGCTTACAATTTTCAAGGTAAAAGAATAAAAGCGATTCATTCTTCTGGTCGAGTTATAAAAATAAATTGTTATCTCAATTCTAGGAAATCAAGAATGAAGGCGATGTATTATCAACGCTTCAAAGTCTATGCTTACAATTTTCAAGGTAAAAGAATAAAAGCGATTCATTCTTCTGGTCGAGTTATAAAAATAAATTGTTATCTCAATTCTAGGAAATCAAGAATGAAGGCGATGTATTATCAACGCTTCAAAGTCTATGCTTACAATTTTCAAGGTAAAGAACATTCTTCTGGTCGAGTTATAAAATAAATTGTTATCTCAATTCTGAAATAAGTCTGTTTATAATTTTCAAGGTAAATGAATAAAGACGATTCATTGTTCTGGTTGATTTATAAAAATAGATTGTTATCTAAATACATCTCTTTCAAGAACAAAGGCAATCCATTGTCAGGGCTTTAAAGTTTATGCTTATAAGGTCACACCTCTGCAAAGACGATCCATTCATCTCAATTCTAGAAATCAAGAGCCCTGAGGTGCATGTTTCAAAGCCACGCCCCTAAACAGGTGGCCATTCCTAAACAGGTAGCCGTTTCCTAAAACAGGTAGCCGTTTCTAAAAACAGGTACCCGTTTCCTAAAACAGGTAGCCGTTTCCTAAACAGGTAGCCGTTTCCTAAAACAGGTCCGTTTCCCAAAACAGGTAGCTGTTTCGCAACCGTTTCATACGACCACATCTCAATTCTGAGAAATCAAGAAGGGGGCACATTGTTCAAAGTCTATGCTCATAAGGTCACACCTCTGATAAAGGTGATTCATTGTTTTGGCTCTGTCGTAGCTTCTAAAATTCTAGGAAATCAATAACAAAGACGATGCATTATTCAAAGTCTATGTTTACAATTTTCAAGATGAGAGAACAAAAGCGATTCATTGTTCTGGTCGAGTTATAAAAAATAGATTGTTATCTAAATACACTTCAATTCTGAGAAATCGTGAACAAAGACGATGTATTGTCAACGCTTCAAAGTTTACGTTTACAAGGCCACGTGAGAGAACAAAGACGATCTATTGTTCAGATATACAAATAGATTGTTATCTCAATTCTGAGAAAAATCAAGAACAAAGAGGGCTCATTGTTAACGGTTCAAAGTCTATGCTTACAAGGTTACATGAGAGAACAAAGACGAACTATTGTTATGGATGAGTCATAGCTTCTACAATTCTGAAATCAAGAATAAAGGCGATGCATTGTTCAATGATTTAAAGTTTATGCTTACAAGGTGACACCTCTGATAACAAAGACGATCCATTGTTCAGTTAGAAATAAATTGTTATCTCAATTCAGGAAATCAAAAGGGCCCATTGTTCAAAGTCTATGCTTACAATTTTCAAGGTAAAGAAGAAAAGTGATTCATTCTTCTAGTCGAGTTATAAAATAAATTGTAATCTCAATTCTAGAAATCAAGAACAAAGATGACGCTTAAAGTCTATGCTTACAATTTTCAAGGTAAAAGAATAAAGACGATCTATTGTTGAGTCGTAGCTTATGAAAAGGGGATCCGAACTTATCCGACCTTACCCGAACTTATCTCTATATAAGTAGATAAAGAACAGTCCAACGTCAGTCGATACATTACAATCGTCACAACAACAAATTACCTAAAGTAAAAGCAACTATTATTAATCACCAGTGTGTGCATCATATTTTTACAATCCTAACTAAAAGTTTTATTGTAAACCGAAGAGCAATTTGTTAAAAGTAAAGAGTAACTATTATTACTCACCAATTTGTGCATCATATTTTTACAATCGTGACTAGAACCGTTGTGAAGAGCATTGTTACGTGTGTGCTTCATATTGCTAGCTATGAGTATGCCAAGTAGTAGTGAGATGGTTAATTTAACAAAGCGCATTGTTCCTTATTGAAGACAAAAAGGAATTTGCCAGGCACATCCGTATAGTTAACACCAATATCAAGCTATTGCAAGATATAATTAAACATAAAATTTATTTGAGACCAATGAAAGCTTGCTTAAGCTTGAGAGCAATTTAGCATTGCTCAAGTGCTATCTGGTTAGATTGAGACGGTTAAAGAACGCTTCAGAGAAGGTTGGTAGTGGAATTGTCAATAAAAAGGTATGCATAAATTACGTTGGTACCCCTAGACTCATGTTTTAATGGTAGGCTGCTTACAGGAATTATAATCAATATGTCAAACATTAAGGACCCTTTGATATTTTTACTAAACGCATATAATAGTTTTTCACGTAAGGTGAAATTAATGTTAAGGCAATCTATGCTAAAGGTAAATGTGGTCTTAGGCTGCAATTTCATGCAACCCCAAAATCATAGTATTGAGTTGAAGACTTTTGCCACAAAAATTGCGTTATTGATATTTCAACCAATATACGTGTCTGGTACAATGAAAACGTGTATGATAAGTTACGGATAAAATTAGAGGAGTTTTCCGAAAGGGATTCCGGTTGGGCAGTACATGAAGTCTTACATTTAAAAGTAAATATTAATAGCTATGTCCCATTTAGAGGCGGTTATTCAACCTATGTTAAAGTTCCTCGCTTCATAGCAGTAAAGCACGCTGTTGTTAATGTTAAAAATAACGATGAGTTTTGCTTCCTGTGGGCCGTTGTTTCGGCATTATATCCTGCTTCACAAAAATCAGACCGAACTTCTAGCTATCCTCATTTTCTAGAGGTTTTAAATTTTGATTCAATTCACTTCCCCATTCAGCTGGATGATGTAAAAAAATTTGAGAATCTAAACAACCTCGCAATTAATTTGTACTGCATAAATGATAAAAAAGTTGCACCATTTGTATTGAGTAATCAGCAAAGCGAGAGAGAACCAATAAATCTTTTAATACTTTCTGATCAGGCCGCGGATAACACTGTATACCATTTCACATGGATTAAAAATATGTCAGCTTTATTTTCAAAACAGATATCGAATTGCAAGGGCAAGCAATTTATTTGTTACCGATGCTTGAATCATTTTTCTTCAGATCGCCTTCTACAAAACATACCATCCACTGTCATCAACTTAATCAATGCTCTACTAGGCTGCCTACCGAAGCGGAAATGAATTTACAGTTCAAAAATTTTACATTCCAAGAAAAGGTGCCATTTGTCATTTATGCCGATTTAGAAAGTATTTTAGAGAAGTGTGAAAATGGTATCGAAAGTAGTACTCTATTTCACTCCAAATATACACCTTTCAGCATTGCTTACTATTTGAAGTGTTCATATGATGATTATTTATCCCGATTTAAGTTTTATAGAAGAAAGGATTGCATTCATTGGTTTGTTAACGAGCTTCAAAGTATTGCACATTGGGCTACCGAAATAATCAATCAAATAATTCCTATGGGTACTTTAAGTCTCAGTCAGGTTGAGCAATTTGAAAGCACCACGATTTGTCACATTTGTCGAAAACCATTTACTAACTCTGATATAAAAGTTAGAGACCATAATCATCTTACAGGAGCATTTCGGGGGGCAGCGCACCAGGCGTGTAACCTAAACTATACAGATTCCACATTCTGCCAGTTGTGTTCCATAATTTATCAGGTTATGATTCCTCATTTCATCATTAGAGAATTGGCTAGTGTTCCCGGTTTGATTTCACTGCTACCCATAAACAAAGAAAGATATATCTCTTTCACGAAGGTAATGGAAGGCACCAAAATTAAGTTTAGATTTATTGACTCTTTCAGATTTATGAGTAGTAGTATTGAAAAAGTTGTCAGACTATTTGGAGGATAGTAAAAATTATTTCCCGCCTAGTTGCAACAATGAGGAGGAATTTTCTCTAGTAGTTCGCAAAGGTGTGTTTCCTTATGAGTATATTGATACGTGGGATAAATTGAATGAGACCATGCTCCCGCCCAAAGAAGCATTTTTCAGTCATCTTAATAACGAAGGAATCAGTGATGAGAGTTTTGCGCATGCGGTTAACGTTTGGAACAAATTTAGCATTAAATCGTTAGGGGAGTACTCCGATTTGTATTTAAAAACAGACGTTCTACTTTTAGCAGATATTTTCGAAAACTTTAGGCAAACTTGTTTAAGTACTTACGACCTTGATCCTCTACACTATTATACAGCTCCCGGTTTAGCATTCGATGCTATGCTTAAAATTACACAAGTAAAGTTAGAATTATTTACAGACATTGATATGTTAATGTTTATTGAAAGAGGGATTAGAGGTGGTGTAGCTCAATGTTCAAATCGGTATGCTAAAGCTAACAATAAGTACATGGGGAAAAATTTGATCCCACCTCCGAAAGTGTGTATTTAATGTACTACGACGTGAATAATTTATATGGAGCCGCCATGTCAGAATTTCTACCATTTGGCGATTTTTCTTTTGTTGATGAAGCTAATTTTGAAAGTTTAGATTTAATAAACCATCCTGATGATTCGGAAATTGGTTATATAGTCGAGTGTGATTTAGACTATCCTATAGAATTACATGAGAGTCACAGTGATCTACCGCTGGCACCCGAACATATGGTTCCACCCACCTGATTCCAAAATGAAAAATTACTGCTTACCCTGTATCCAAAACGTAATTATGTAATTCATTACAGAAATTTAAAAGTATATTTAAAATATGGATTGAAGTTGGTAAAAGTACACCGTATATTACGTTTTAAACAGTCCCCGTGGTTAAAAAATATATAGATTTAAATACAGCCATGCGTCAGCAATCTCAAAATGAATTCGACAAAATTTCTATAAATTAATGATTAATAGTGTTTTCGGGAAGCTGATGGAAAATGTACGTAAGCATAAGGACATACGGCTAGTAACGAAATGGGAGGGTCGCTATGGTGCTCGTGCTTACATATCAAAACCAAATTTTCATAGTTGTACAATATTTGACAATGATATGCTTATCATTGAAATGAATAAGCTTGAAGTATATTTCAATAAACCTATATATGCAGGATTCAGTGTTTTAGACGTTTCAAAAACTTTTTTATATAATTTTCATTACGGTTACACGCTACCCAAGTTCCATAATAGTGCTAAGCTCTTGTACACGGATACGGATAGTCTCATATACGCCTTTTCGGTTCCCGATATCTATGAATGTATTAAAGAGGACATTGATAAATTCGATACATCTGATTATAGTCCCGACAACATCTTTGGACTCCCATTAGTAAATAAAAAGGTCCCCGGCTTAATGAAAGATGAAAATCATGGCAAAATTATGGTTGAATTTGTAGGACTTCGTGCAAAAATGTATGCTTACGCGGTTGATGAAAAGGTTGTAAAAAAATCAAAGGGTTCTACCCACGCAAGGTGAGGCAGATCACTATTAATGATTATAAACAGGTTTTATTTGATGGTGGCGTAATAAGGCGCTATCAACACCTCATAAGATCAAAGAAACATGATGTGTTTACCATTAAACAAAATAAAGTCATACTCAATCCTTATGATGATAAACGCTTAGTAAATTTTGATTTCACTGATACTAGACCCTGGGGTACAACTTTCAGTAAACAATGAGCAGTCTTCAGGACAGCTTGCAGGAAGAGCTGCAGTGCAGTAGTGATCAAATCTACAAAAAGTACCTGAAGCGTTCTTTGACCTCTCCTGAAAACTATACATTTATATTGAATATATTGCAAAATATTGTTATTCCCGATGAGTGTTTTAACTGGTGTGCTATAAACTCAAAGTGTGCAAATGCAGTAATTATTAAGACATTATTTGATAGAAAAATTAGCTTAGACAATACCATTAAAAGTTTTACGAACTTGTGTACCGATAAAGGTTCGTTAACCTCTAATGATGTAAATAGGATTTTAGATGGCATGAATTTACTTGGTGACATACCCTTAAAATGTACATATACAAGTTATTATGGGGTGATTCATTGTGTACAAATGCTAGCGTACAAAATATTGTTTATAAAGACACTTCCTCTATTATAAGTGAATGTATCGAGACAGCAGCATATTATGCTAATTACAAGTGCCTCACTATTTTAATTGAAGTATTGTTAGAACAAAACATTACATATAAGTTTCAACCGTGGGAAAATGAGGAACACCACAAAATTTACCGCTGGATTTTGGAAAACATTGAGAAAGGTGATTCCTGCTTGGGATGGAGATGTGGACCAGATTCGGGAATATGGCCGTCTAGTAATTTAAACGATTATAGAAATACTTTAGGTTTACTATATAAGATGATGTAATATTTAAATAAATACAATTATAATGTTTTATGTGGTTTTAATTCATCTAAAAGTTACAATGCCTACAGCTATATTATAAAACTAAATCGTCTTTATTGATCCATGATCTTTCATCCAATCCCCACCACTTTACGAATAACTTGTTATTCTTGGAGCGAAGCACTTTTTCCACAAGGTAGACATCCGGATGCTTTGTTTTCTGTAATTCATGTTCATAAAAGCCTCCCAGTACAGGTGATCCTTTCATGTCCTCCAACATGTAGGTGGTTGGGTTAGTAATGCAAACTTTCACAATCTTGAATAGTTCACTTGACCAATTGGGAGTGTATCCTTTAGCGAAAATACTTTTAAATTTACTGATTCGTACTATGTCACCCACACAATAACGATTCCTATCAACTATTTTTATGTGATTGTAAGCCTCTAGCTTTGTATGATTACCGATATCTTTGGGCTTCATTCCTGTAGTTCTATGCTTACGATTGTTATAATCCATCGTTATGGTGTCAATTGTATCAATCCATTTATATTTACCCTGTAGGCTGAATGACTTGTATAGGGCAGACTTAACGGTCCTGATCACTCGTTCCGCAATTGCTGCCTTCTTTGTACTATAGGTGGAGTAATGGTTGACCCCATAACGCTGCATTAGTTTAGTGAAATGCTCATTGTAGAATTCTTTTCCTGCATCTGTCTGCAAATTGGAAGGGTTTCCGACCCGTTTTGAAGATTGCCTGCATGGCCTTGGCAACTTCAAGCCCGTTTTGTTTTTAATCCTTTGGTCCACAAGTATTTCGAAAAACAGTCAATAACTACTAAAATATACTTGTAGCCCTTATTTTGTTTGGCATATGTGTTAAATTCGGCCAAATCTGCTTGCCAGAGGTCATCATATCCCTTAATTATTGTGCGCCTTCGTTTAAAATTTTTTCTTGCGGGTTTGTGCAATTCATTGACGAGTTGTAATTTGGACATGATCCACAATTTCTTTAAGTTGATGTAGTTTTTCCTCCAACACTAGATAAGCGTTAAAGTTCCTTTAACAGCTTTCTGAATTGCTTGCAGACAAAATCAAGGTATCCTTTACTTATAGCATCACCATCTTCTTCCGGATCCGCCAACTGGGTCAAACGGTTTCCATCCAAATTCAACCTTGTCGATAAATAGTATTGCTTGGTGATGACATCTTGAGGATCTATGGGGTTGGCAACATTGCTGAGTCTCTTATTCTCGATATCGAATTGATTATCATCAATAAGTTGAAACTGAGGGTTAATTTCTTAAATTGATACTGGGCATGTGACCGTCCAAATTTATCAAGAGGCATTTTAGTTATGATATGTCGACATCAATGCAGTCTGATTTATATTGTTCAGAAAACTAGTGTTTGGTCTTTCAATGTATCCATCTTCATACAATTCCTCTACAATTGATATTATATCGTTTACGACACCGGTGTTTCCAGCCAATTTTTCTGCCCACAATACTTCTAGATCACGAATTAGTTCATGTACATCATTCCAATACTTATATTCAATCGGCCTGTTTGTTAATTCCTTAAAAAACATAGCTCCACCTCCCTGAGTTGTGGGTGATGACAGCAAGGGTTTAATTATTTGTGTATACTTTTTGCTGCGGCTTCCTCGAATCTGTCCACTTACATCATAATCTCGCCTTGCAACATTCGTAGCTGCTAAAATACGTTTATAATTCTTTCTATCCTTTGAATTTACTAGATTTAAATCGGGTTCATTCATAATAAGCAGATCATATAAACCTGGAGTCCCTTTATACGTGACACCATTAATGATCATATCCTTTCCTTTAATTGTGATGGGGTATTACCAATTGCCCATTAGTCTGTTTTGGCGTCGTAGTGGACTCCATAAGTGTGATCAATAGCACCTTCAAGATCCCTCATAATACGTTCAACATATATACGAGGTAATTCGTGGTACTGCTCGAGAAATTCTTCAGAGATGGGTTCATTACAGGAATCATCTGTGATACTAAGAGGTTCTTCTTCCTCGGTAGTAATCTCTCCTACGACAGATGTTTCTAGGAAAGGTGGTGTACGAGGAGGGGGATTTATTTGAAACAGCGGAAGTTGAGCTAGGGGGCTTGTCTTCGTTGCTAATGAGTGTGCTAGCGGGCTAGTAGTAGCATGTTTTCTTCGAAATATGAACAAAGGTGAGTTTTTGGGTTTAACGGACTCCTTTGTTTTCTTATCAGGATGCATTTTATTCGCTATTTCAGTTAGGGGTTCTATTAGAGGTTTATAAGTACTTTCAAACGTTCTTTCATTATCAATGCGGGTAGTTTTAAGACTGTTGTATTTCTGCTGTATTATTTTACGAGCCTGAATAATTTTTCGCTTTAATATCATCTCCTTATTATCCATTGTAGCAAAATGGCTGTTAATACCTAAACGGATGTGTAACTACTAAACCACTGAAATCAGGCTAAGGTATTATATATTCATCAAACCTTTTCCTATAGCGACCATTATTGACTTCAGCATCCTTATTTATGACTATGAACCCAAACGGATCTATCCAGCACTTTGAACACATATCCCGAAACAATGTCATGCTTATGGTGGGCTTACATGATCCTCATACACATGTTTTAGGTTTAATTCATCTTGCTCAAATAATATAATTAGATTTGCATTGTCACGAATTAATTGCTTTGGAATTTTACTGTAAGTTTGACCCAAATAGAAACAATCAATATCGTTATGTCTACCCATAGAAAAATATGCCCTTATGTTATTTTGCTTTTCACAGGCGATATCATCAAAGATAAAGATAGAATTTGCTTTTGCACAATTCGGTTCAATCACATCTTGATTATCGCTGAACGTAAAGTAACCTATATCCTTTATCGGAAGTAGGATTTCCTGTAAAAGTTTGTACTTGTTTTGATTTAATGACTTGGAGTATACGTATACATGTTTAAATTTCAAACCGTTTTTCTCAGTAAGCAAACTAATCATTGCGTTTGTTTTCCCGCAGTTGGAGGGGCCACATATAATGCCACGTATACTATTAGGAAGTAAATCACCATGTTTGAAGTACCAGACTTTTCATCAAAGTCATGATTTTGAATTGGAAGTTTTGTTTCTGCGCAACTACTTTCATCTTCGATGGATGAAATGAAACTAAACGAATAATACAACATTTTTATTTATATAATACAGATTATAATTTTTCACTTCTCCGGTGAGTGGGTTGTACTGCACAATAGCATCGTGGAGAATAAGACCATAGGCAACGATTCCATTATCGAAAGGTGTTAGTGTTTCCATTTCCAATTTGATGTCTACTGTTGAGTTTTTAAGGATTCATTCTGTTTAGAACAGTCCATTACAAATACTGGACATGATTTGAATTCGGGTAGTTGAATAACGTATCTGTATTATCTTCATCATAGTAGTCACATCGGAAGTTCAAAAATTGCGATAGGCAGGTATGTATTGGTTAGCACTGAAGTTCAAATGCATTGCTTCATAGGGATAATACTCTGAATTCAGATGTACTTTAAGGTTCCTGATGTTAATGTGATCAAAATTTCCGGCTCTTGCAGACTTTGTGTACCTTTTACCTTGTTGGAATGCAACAATTATCCAGCGCGTTTTTCTAGTTGCGTTGACGTTTTTATTGGCCATATATCAGAGGTTGCCTGTTTTAGAGCAGGTAATTCATATAACTCCCATTGACGAAATGGAAGAGTAATAATAGAATTCTTATTTATTCCTTCAAACAAGTCTAGTTTCGCGGCATCACTAAGGGTTAAATGTGGTACTTTCCATTGAATTTTATTTAGGGTTATTTCCGCATCAACGTCACCATAGTAGCAGTTTGTATCGCTTCTAGATCGAATTAAAATCAACTCTTGACGCATATTCACGATCACTTGACGATAATCCTCCATTATTCCAAATATGTGGTTTAATGGTATGCATACTGTAAAGGATTTTTGACCACCCCAAATGGCTTAATGCTTTGCTCTTGCTTGTCGTATAAGAAATATATCTTTTAAGTGTAGATGTTATGCCGGGATTTCGGCAAACGTCCACTCTTTGACCGCCTAACTCATAACGAATCTCTTCGAAAGGGAAGTTGGGGAAATTATTGGTTAAGTTGCATGATTTTCCTTCATCTTCTTTCTTCAGCTTACCTTCTATGTACAGAAAACTATCATAAGTAGCTGTGATTAGATCCTGGCTTTGAATTAAAATGCGTATTTCTTCGGAAGGTCCATACTTGGAAGAGCCATACGGAAGATAGGTGTGAATATCTGATTTAATTATAGCATCATCAAAATGTACGTTTTGAAAGATGTTTAATGATTCGGTCATTGTGTAGATGCAATGAGGGTTGATGAGTAATTAAAGATTTACTAAAGGGATGATGTCTTTTATATGAATTTTAAACCTATAAATTAATTGTTATTAATTATGCCTTTTACAGTTTGTTTACTTTATATTTTAAGAATGCACTATAAATGTTTGTTATACAAAGAAAATCCTTGTTCAATTAAATATTGCATTTTTAAATTACATACTTTTGAATGCAAACCTATTGTTATTTATAGCGAAACTTTTTCCTCATAACACATTTTCATTAATTATTATATTACTAATTATGCATGTAGTTTTGGCAAGTTTTAAAGTATTAAAAATAATTTTTAAGAATGCAGATGCATTGCGTGTTTTATACAAAGAAAGTCTTTATTAGCTTGAATTTTTTTTACAATTCCTACAAATTTTTAAGAATGCAAATGCTATTATTAACAAAGAAACCCATTGTTCAATAAAACAAATGCATTCAGCTTCAGATGTATGTAAGCGGACATATCATTGTGTAAAAGAGATAGACATTAAAGTAAACTTCATTCAACAAATTTAATATTTCTTAGAGATACATTAATTCTATTAAAATGTACGCTTTGAAACACGTTTAATGGTTTGCTCACTCAGAACTTTCAATCCAATTGATGTTAAAAGTATTTCTCTGCAGATGTTAACTGCAATGAGGGTTGATTAGGTCTTTGTATGAAGATGTCCTGTGATTAATTCGCAGACCCATGTTCTTTTAGTTCTAAGCGTACCGTGAATGGTTCACTTTCACCAAAGTCTATTAACTCACCCTTTTGATTTGTCAATTTATTGTTATATTACTGATTATGTCTGTGTTTATTTCTAAATATTGTGTGTTGGTTGGAACTTTATCCAAACGGTAGCCCGGGGTACGGAAACGTCAATTTCGTATATTACCTTTGCAGGTTTACCGTTTCGATAAGATCCCTTTATAATGTTGCACTCCACATGCAGATTAGTGTGTTTAATTATTTGGATGTCTAACGCAGATTGTGGAGAACGTTCGCTTTTAGTATTCTAGGCTCAAACCCGAGCATGCGGCCAATGCTACTCTCTTTAGTAAAATCGATCTCAAATGAACTGTTTATCTCACACTTAAGCGTATTGTTGTTTGCCCTAATGAAAAATTTTTCTGTGGGTATCTTTGATTTCAAGTAAGCACTAATTTCATCTAACTCATAGGCACCGTGTGGAATATTAATCACTCGCAAATGAGATGAATTTGTTCTAAAATAAAATCTATCGTTGCCCGTATAAATGTTTCTAATGCTGTTGCAACCGTAAAATCCACCAATCCAACAACGTATTTCTTCTCCAAATCTAGCTCTATCGGTGGGTAGAAGTTGCAGCTAGCTATGTTACCAACACCTTCTAAACTGAATGTTATTGACATAACTGAGAAAATTTAAGGTTATGTTGATTATTTATATAGAAATTGTAGGCATAGGTGCCCGCAAATAATGCTATTAAATTCCTGATCTTGATTGTAATTATAATAAATTTTACATCCCCGAAAGTAGTTAATCGCTTCAACTGGTGGTCGAAGATTACCGAAACTATCGTAATACCATACCTTTTCACCACGCTTTTGTAGCAAACCCAATGTGTACCCGGTCCTCTGACTATCTAAGTTGATGATTCCAGATTCATTTTTCTGTGGTAATTTAGGCAGGCTATCTCTCATAAAAATACCCTAAAGTATGGTACACCTTTTGTGTATTTCTTTAAATCAATATCTGTTAACGCTCTTTCGGGTAATCTACTCAGTTTTTGGAAACGGTTTTAAGTATAATGCACCTCCAGATTTGTATGGTTTTAGATAGAATGCCCACCAGCGATCGATTCCATCATACGATTATGGCGCGATGTCTCCTCTTGCAATTTTTGGCATTTTTGCATCATTGACTGCTTTGGCAATTCCCGATGCACCGCCAGCTAAAGCACCGATTGCTGATAATCCTGCGAATAACGGAATAAGAAATGGCAAAACACCTCCTTGTTTAGGTAAGGGAATTACTCTAGGAACTTTAATGTTTTCTTTCCCCAACCTTTTTACTACACGTTTTGCCGTTGACAGTGCTGACTTTATGTGTCGGTGAAATCTCCGTTAGCTTTCATTTCTTTAGCTATTGTTTTCCGTACATGCAATAAACTTTCACCATTCTTCTTCTTGGACCGACACCCCATCCCAAATTTTTCTTTGCCTTCATGGTGGTACCGACTGCTAAAGCTGCAGCTCGTTCACCTAATGTTGCGTCTGCTGATTTAAAGCGTTCCCAAGCTTTTTCTTCTAAAATTTTATCTGCTCTATGTCGACTTTCTAAATCTTGGTAGTCTCTATAACTGATATCATGCAGTTTGCACTGCGCATCTAATTGATTAATACCGGGGTCGCCGCGTGCTAGTCGTTTCTCTAATTTTGTACCGGGACCACAATACTGGTAACCGGGTAAATGTAATTCCACCGGTAGTTTATTGATTAGCGTATTCACTAAACCACCTGCACTCTTCCGCTTCTTACCTATCATTGTTCACCTTGAGGGATAGGGTAGGGTATTTATACCTAAAATCGTGTAAAAACTTTATTTTTAGTAAATGCTATACATTAGATACGCAGGGCGATAGTACAATATTTCCATTAAACATACAGTGTTATGTGAATTAATATTATACTTGGCATTTATAACATCATCAATGTCTTTATAAATGTCATCATCACCGAATTCCTTCTCACGAAAACGACGGTAGTCAACCACTTGCATATGAATTTTCATAGAAACAGATTGTAAGATTCAAGAAATTCCAATCTATAGCTTATTATATCCTTCAAATCGAATAGTTCCTCTATGTTATGGGCATTGAATGTACACGAACAACAGTTGTAGTTTTCTATCATAACAGTTTTCAAAATTTCTCATATCCTTTAAGCAATTCCCAATTGAATAAATACCGAGATTACTAGATAGAGATTCGTAATCTTGCTCATGTATTATATCCTCCTCGTTTACATGTGACCAATCAATTTGGCTTTCAATTTCTTGGGATCGGAGAAATTGTATTTCATATGAATACCATCTTAGAAGTTCATTCCATTCCTTCACGTCTAATACCACGTTGTTGCCCATCATACGCACTACTGGTGCAAGGTTAAGGTGTGTACTGTATCCAATTTCAATATGCGTATCGTTCGATAGTTTATAGGAAGCACAATCAATTAAGTATTCATTAGCTGCCTGTTTATACACCTCAGCCCTATTTGAAATGATGATGACCAGTCGGAATAACCTTCATCTTGTTTCTCTTCATTTTGCTACTACTACTACCATCACTATTTTGACAGCATGAACAACAAAATGTTAAATTATTATTCATATTGTTATTTGAAGTATCCAGGAGCGATTTTATTGCTTTTTCATGACTTTACTTGTCCACAACCGCACTACGACTAAACACTACGAAATGAGCATGTTTACATATGGTTGTAGGAATGTTATATGATCCAGCAAAGGTATGTTAAGTACATCAAACTTCCCATAATATTGTATTTACTTAAATCAATTTTTATCTGTATATGTGGTAGTCTTATAAAAAAAAACGTTTTACTTGTTAGATGACCAGTCTGAACAATGCATCGTCTTTATTCTCAGAATTTCAGAAGCTGACTCAACAGATCGTCTTTGTTCTCTCATGTGACCTTGAAAATTGTAAGCATAGACTTTGTGAATAATGCATCGTCTTTGTTCTTGATTTCCTAGAATTGAAGTGTATTTAACAATCTATTTTCAACCTGAACAATGGAATGTCTTTGTTCTCTCTATGACCTTGAAAATTGTAAGCATAGACTTTGAAGCGTCGTCTTTGTTTTGATTTCCTGGAATTGAGATGTGGAATCTCGACCTGAACAATAGACCGCCTTTTCAAACGTTGCGAAACAGCTATCTGTTTTGAAACGGACCCTGTTTTAGAAACGCTACCTGTTTATAGGAAACGGCTACCTGTTTTTAGGAAACGGGTACCTGTTTTTAGAAACGGCTACCTGTTTTAGGAAACGGCTACCTGTTTAGAATGGCCACCTGTTTCTGGCTTTGAAACATGCACTCAGGGCTCTTGATTTCCTAGAATTGAGATGAATGGATCGTCTTTGCAGAGGTGTGACCTTATAAGCATAAACTTTAAAGCCCTGACAATGGATTGCCTTTGTTCTTGAAAGAGATGTATTTAGATAACAATCTATTTTTATAAATCAACCAGAACAATGAATCGTCTTTATTCATTTACCTTGAAAATTATAAGCACAGACTTATTTCTCAGAATTGAGATAACAATTTATTTTTTTATAACTCGACCAGAAGAATGTTCTTTTACCTTGAAAATTGTAAGCATAGACTTTGAAGCGTTGATAATACATCACCTTCATTCATGATTTCCTAGAATTGAGATAACAATTTATTTTTATAACTCGACCAGAAGAATGAATCGCTTTTGTTCTTTTACCTTGAAAATTGTAAGCATAGACTTTGAACAATGCATCGTCTTTGTTATTGATTTCCTAGAATTGAGATAACAATCTATTTCTAACTGAACAATAGATAGTCTTTGTTCATTCATGTGACCTTGAAAGCATAGACTTTGTACAATGCATCGCCTTTGTTCTTGATTTCCTAGAATGACTCAGCCAAAACAATAGATCGTCTTTTTTCTCTGACCTTGAAAGCATAGACTTTAAACCTTTGTTTCTCAGAATAGGGCGCGGCCTCGAAACATGCATAGACTTGCTTGAGGGCAATGACCTTCAGGACAATCAACAATCTAGTAACTTTTCTAGTGACCTTGAAGGACTCGTGCAAGCATGACCTTGAAGAGGATTACACACCTGTGGTCTTCAGCCTTAAAATAGGCAATGTTACCGACCTTGAAATCTAGTAACTTTTCTGGTGACTTTTTCCTAGATCTGGTGACAAATCTAGTGACAAAAGTGCTCCAGGATCCGTATAGCTATACTACTCACTATACTCACCAGGAGTATTATCGCTACGTCATTAATGTATGAATTTAGCTGTCCAATTTGTTTATACTGTCTTCTCATATAAAAGAGGGAATTTAATTAGGATGATGAACATTCGTAGCGCACTTGCATGGTGAAATGAATGGGGACATGTTTAAAACGTGGCTTATTGAACATTCGCTAATGAATTTAGAAGAGCTTTCGCTAATTATAAGAGATAAGGAAAACTAGTGGATAATGGTGCGGGAATAAAATACGCAGATGCTTTGAGTAAAGGGTTGAATGTGTATGAAACAGTGTTAAATGAACAAATAAATGACACCGACGTTGAAAGTGCATGGATAAGCTTTAAAAACTATGTTGTCAATTATGCCGTGCTGATATGTGGAAGAGGGACTGTAGGTAGACAGCAAAAATGAGCTTGGTGGAATGAATCGGTAAAAAAAGATGCGTATAGGGCAATGATTGTTGCAAAAAATGAGACTGCGAAGAAGCAATTGTATGAGATGTACAGATTAAGAAACAAAGAAGCGAAGTAGGCAGTGAGAATAAGTAAAGAGGAAGTAATGGATGGATGTGGAAGGAGATAAAATGCAAAATGATTCTGAGAGAAACAAAAAACTATTCTAGAAATGGGTCAACAATACAAAACGTGGCCCAAAACAGAGCGCTGCAGGAGTGATGAACATGAGCAACGGAATAGTAGGGGATAATTGTGAAGTGAGGAAATGCTTCAAAGAATACTTCGGAAAGCTGTACAGTAGTGAGGAAAGTAAGACTGAAGGGTTAAATAATGGAAAATGTAGAAGGAATGATGAATGAAACTGAGAAGGATATTGGGATAAATGAGGTAGAGAAAACGGTATGAAGGTTGAAAAACGGCAAGAGAGCAGGCGTAGATGAAATCACTGGTGAAATGCTAAAGTATGGGGTGCAAAGCTTATACGAAGATTGTGTGAATTATTCAATGTATGCCTTATGAGTGGAAAAGTTCCCAGGGATTGGAAGAGCACGATTATTGTACCACTGTATAAGGGTAAGGGGAATAAGGGTGGTGGCAAGAACTACAGAGAAATAAATTTTCTCTGCGTGCATGGTAAAGTATTTGGAATAATACTGATTGACAGCGTACGAAAAACTACACAAACTAAGATTTGGGGTGTGCAGGGTGGTTCATTCCAGGGAAAGGATGTGTAGATCAGATGGTTGCTCTCCAGCAGGTCATCGAAAAGTGTTTAGGGGTAAAAAGGAAGCTGTACTGTGCGTTTGTAGATGTGGAGAAAGCATACGACAGAGTGAATAGGGAGAAGCCGTGGGAAATATTTAACGGAATATGGCGTAAATAAAGGTCTAATAAATGGAATAAGGGCAGTATACAAGTCGGGTATGTGTTCAATATTTTGCAAGGAGTGCGACAAGGCTGTGTGATGTCACCGTGGTTGTTCAATGTATACATGGATAAATGGTGTAATGGTTGGAGACGTAAATTTACGACTTCTGTTGTATGCAGATGACACAGTCTGATTAAGTAACAGTGCGGACGAGCTATAAACCGCTCTGAGGAAGTTTGGTACGGTCTGTGAGAGCATGGACCTAAAAGTAAACGTGAACA
This sequence comes from Vesta saturnalis, assembly GCA_036346205.1. Classification (NCBI taxonomy): domain Eukaryota; kingdom Metazoa; phylum Arthropoda; class Insecta; order Coleoptera; family Lampyridae; genus Vesta; species Vesta saturnalis. Next base: position 8,284,210 of record JARFJB010002021.1, on the reverse strand, counting down.
AAACTAAGATTGTGGTGTTCAATCGGGAAGGGGGAGAGGAGAGTAGAGTATTTTACTTTGCAAGATGAAATTGTGGAGCAAGTGGACGAGCTGGTATATCTGGGTAGAACGTTTACTGCAGATGGTACAAGTGAAACGAGCAATCTATAATGGCGTGTTTGTCCCGTCAGTACTGCATAGAAGTGAGGCATGGGTATGTCAAAAAAAGCACGAAAGAGAATTAAATGCTGTTGGTACGTTATTCCTGAGAAGCGCATGTGGTACAGCGAAAAGGGGCAAGATAATGCATAAATGTCGGAGTGTGGCGAGGAAGAGACGATGATGGATAGGTATAAAAGTAGTACGTTACGTTGGTTCGGTTATTGAGAGAATTAAGAACGCAAGATTAACGAAGCAAATATAAGTGGGTCAGGTTAGAGGAAAGGCTGGGCCTGGTGGCCGCGTAAAACTTGGCTGAATGTAGTAGAATGTATGATAAAGGAAATAAAGGTAAGGAGTTTTAAAATTAAAAGGGCATGTCAGAGACAATGTATGAATCTTGCTAGAGATATATGCGGACATAGGAAAGCATGGAGAAAGATTGTGAATGAAAAATAAATAAGAGGCAGAGATTGTATGCCCTACCCCGCAAGGGAATGACGTGAAGGTTAAGTTAAGTTAAGTTAAGTTAAGTTAAGTTAAGTTAAGTTAAGTTAAGTTAAGTTAAGTTGTTAAGTTAAGTTAAGTTAAGTTAAGTTAAGTTAAGTTAATGTACCATACCAATGTTAGTAGAAAAGCTACCAACTTCACCCTGGACACAAAACAGTATGGTTTACTACTTAACACACAATCATATCAGTCACGATCCTTCACTGTTCAAAACCACGCTGTATGGTCTAATTTAGTCACTTCAAATGCAAAAAGGTATGAAGTATGTGAAATAATAAGAGTGGACACGAAGTATTAAGATTGCTGCCGTATCACTGTGAATTTAATGCGATAGAATTAGTATGTGCACACGCAAAGGGATAGTATGGTAAGCATATTGGACGAGATGGCTATAAAGATGAGAACGTGATTGCTGTGTGGAACGAAGCTTTATAGCAGCGTAATGAAACCGTATGGGCTGATTATGTGCGACATACTGAAGAAATAATAAAGCAATGGCATAAACTGGAAGAAATGTTGGTCATCACAGTTGTCGAACTGATTATTAATATCGGAAACTATTTTGACAGCTCGGGTGTAGATACTGATTCCGATTAGAAGTTTTACATTTTAACAACCATCTTTCTACAATACAAGTTTGTTAGTTCATATTTAGTAGGATTTCTATTAGTAACGTATTTCTGTTATGTAGATATAATATATTTTGTGTTAAAATGCTTCTCAAGATGTTAATTCACACATTTCCCATAAAATTTATGTTCCACATTAAATATAATCTTTGCACGATTAATAGTCCTATTTTATTTAGACAAGTAACTTAACATCCATTTTGTATAATAATGTTGCCATCTTATGATTGTGAAACGTAGTAGCCTTGCGAGGTGTAAATAGTACAGCTCGTCAGTTCTTCCATGCAAACCTGTTAATTGAATCTCTAATTATCAATTGTATGATTGTTTATCAACAACTTACAACACAACCATTCTCCCTTTTTTTATAATTCCGCTGCAATTATTAAATGTATATATTTTGTTGAAAATTGAAGTTTGTAACAAAGCAGCAATAGATTATAACCTATATAACCCGCAGGTTGCAAAATAACGTACCAAACAGCAGTCAGATTTTAAGGATATTGTTTTTCAACCGTTATAATTACGATAATCAACCTTCTCTAATTTTTACAAAACAAATAATAATAAATAAGTAATTATATTTTGGAATTCTGCAGCTAATCAGAATTTATTATACCGAAAATAATTGTGACTCATGTTTTTTATTACAAAGTATGATTGTATGTGATGACGTAGCGGTAAACACTCCTGGCAAGGATAGTAGCTACACCACACCCACGCTGCTTACTTTCGATCGAGAACACGTTACTTTTACCTTTATACTATTTAAAAGTATTGGAAATTACCATACCCTTACATTGATGTCTTACCGTATTGTAAACAAAAGAAGTTCTCCGCAGCAAGATTGTTTTGATATAAGATGTTACCTTTATGTTCAATATACAAGTAAGTACATTTCTTGGGAAAATTAGGTTATTATTAAATGACAAATTAAATAAATTGATTTACAAATATTAAAGTAAAGCTAGTCTAATATTAAAATTATTATTAATTTTAATTTTGATAAATACATAAATAAAAACTTTACCTGGAGTAGGATTTGAACCTACAACCTGTACTTTGCTAGAGTACCGCGCTACCAACTGATCTATCGAGATTCAACCCCCAGTGCATGTAAATTTTATCTTTATGCATGTAGAACTGATGTAAATTCTAAATATAATGAGATTACAGTCAAATTACGTATATTAATGGAATGTTAGCCTGCAATATCGCAAGGAATTTACACATACCAAAGCAACTTGTCTAATACTAATTTATTATAAGTTTTTGTTATGAACGAATAAGTTCAAAGGTAAATGTATAATTAAAATTATTATTAATATTGTTCCGAAAAGTTAAATACTGTGGCAATGAACACTTGAGTGCATGGAATTTTGTTGATATGGGTCATAAATTTTAGTTATTACATTGGTTATTCCTTTAAAACTAATTTTTATTTTGAAAAAATGTTGTAAAAATAAATTGTATTTTATGTATAGTTCTTACTAGTAGGTATCTATTAAGAATTAGTTTACTATTGTAAAGCTTTGATAAAGGTTTCGGTACCCCTTTATTTGCATTTATGCTAAAATTAATTAGTAGATATTATTTTGATTTGGCGAAAACACAAATTACATCAGTTGTGTTAGTTACTAAGCTTTCTATTGCATTTTAATCATTTAACCAAAAAAAAATAAGTGGTGCCTGACATGCATATCTGATTTATAGCTACGGCTATTATATCTGCATTCCCTTACGACCTATTGATAAAGAAAGGATCTCTCAATCTACAGTATCAAGTAGTGTGTTAATCTGTAGTACAAACCAACCTGTTTTATACGTTATAAGTCTAAAATTTATAGAGGACTCCCAAATTGTATTTACCAAAACTTGTATAAAGGACGAAATAAAGTAAAACATGGAAATAAAACTGCTTCAAGCTGTTGATATTGAGTATAATAATTTATTTCTCATAATAACACACAACAAAAGCAAACAAAATTGTGTATTTAGAAAATTTTGTACGCAATAATTTTTAATGGCTTTATTGTTTCGTAAATTACATTCTAATTTATAGCTAATATTTACACACTTCGCATTCATAAGTATTTGCCTCAATCGAACATTGCTGAAATTGCGTTAAATATACCCGCAATGGCTTATCTTTATGTAAACAGAATTTAATACTTCATTAAAGCAAACCACATACTGGACATTAGGTAGAATATTTACATAATATTCATCACAAAGCTGTATTAAATACCATATTTTTTTAAAATTTAGTATGGAAGTCCTGTATTCGAATTTTCCTTTAACAAAGGTTTCATATCATTCTTCTTTCGTATGAAGTGATCTTAATTTAAAAACATATTCTAAATTACTGAAATTAGCTAGACTAGCGCTAAATTAAATTTAATTAAATGATATATCTTAATCTAAAGCGTATCCGGGAATAAGGTAAACTCTTCCTAATGCTAAATGAAGATGTTATAAGTTTATTCTAAATGAGGAGAACATTTAATATCAATAAAATGTCAACTTCTATCAAACAAATTGTATTAAAAATTTTTATGATACAAAACTTTTTACGCAGCAGTAAAGATCGAAAACAATAAATTCTGAGCACAGATATATTGTCAAGTTTGTAATTGGGGCATACTAAAAGTTACGGTAGTTAGTTTTTAAATAGTGAAAGGCCTCCAAAAGTGACATATGCGACGTATTTCTTGATTACCAGCACTCCACTGAACTATTACAGAAGCTGTGATAAATTTGAATAGAGGTCGCTTGTGAAATTTAACCTAGAAAGTTATAGCTGTAGTGTAGGAAATATTTGATGCGCACGATAAGCGATGGTGATTTTGTATTTAAGGTTCGGCGCTTGTTGTAAGCTTCTTAATTAGTGTTAGTATTATTTTAACATTTACTTAAATTAATATTCCTTGTTATTTCGTCTTGATAAATGAATAATAGGTCAAAAAAGTGCATGAAATGACATACCGCCACAGTTTATTTATGTGGAAAGCTTTACAGTCAAATTGATTTATTGAGAAAGTTAAATTGTAGTTTAAAATTACATAAAAAATTAAATGGGTTTCCTGAAGTTGCAAAAAACGTTCATGGTTCGACACACACCGTTTAGATAAGGGGTTAATGACACTAATATTAAAGCTAAAGGTACTACAAAAATACATGGACAACCTTGACTAGCTTTAATGAATTTTTCAAATTTGATAAAATTGTTTACTACATCTTTAACAATTTTTAACAAACATTACTACTGACGAAGATAACTGTAAGTGTTATCGAAACGTTTACATTGTATAATTTAAAGTACACCATTAAAAAATCCCAAAAAAGATAAGTATTTTATTATGAGTGTTAATGGTGAAAGTTTACATTTTCATATAGCTTTAATGAAGATGTTGAGAGTGATCTCGTAAAAAATATAATCCTGTTACATTCATGATCTTTTGGAACCACCACCAGAGATCTAGCGAAATCAAAATATTGCCTTATGTTACGATACAAAAAAAATGGAATTGTATAAAACTTTAGCATACTCAATTTAGGAATAAAGTGGGAGAATAAATATAAAGCACACATTACAAAAATAATTATTACAGTAAAGAAAACGATACAGTTTCAAGTACGTTAACTCATAATTAAAAGTTTCACAAAATTTATAGCCCCAATTTATGCGAAAGTAAATCACAATGCCTTAAAAATAAATAGTTGGCAGGATAACATCAACGTTTTTAGAAAAAGAAAAATTAACAAGCTTTTGAACAGAATTCGTGTAAAATTAATAAAGACATATCTTTTAAGTTTGGGATACGATATAAATTTTCGATTAAAATTTTTAAAGTTGAGTGTAGAAAACTACTAACATAACATAAACGAATCAGATTTTCTTACTGAATTTTGCTTTATGAAGGTAGTTAAAATGGATATAATAAATTTTAGTACTGTTTCGTTACTTACAGCCAAGGATAAGTTCATAATTATAATCATTTTTATCTGACAATATTAACACCTAATAAAATATATGAATCTAATTTTTTTCCTATTGCCAACTAAATTTTGCTCCATCTCACCTTTATCTAAACTTATAAGCAATATAGGTACCTAACAAATTGTATGATTCGCTTTGAATTAATTAATCCTTCACCACTTCTATATCTAAGCTAAGCAATATATGAATAATTTCAGTTACACAACACACAACCTTCGGTTGGTGAAACAAGTGCGGATTAGAAATGACAATTTCTAAATTAATAGAGTACTGTACGGTAAGGGTAAGTTTTTAAACAGATTTTTACACCCAGCGATTTGAATATTAATAATTAACAAAAATAATAATAATCTAACCAATTGAATTTTCGTAGCGTGTAAAATCGCTCTTTAGGTATAAAAGGCGCGTAAATAAGATTTAGGATTTCTACAGCATTGAATTTCTACAAAAAATGCGGCTCCTTTAAACCCATGCCAGATATGGTTGTTAAAACTCATAAAATTGTAAAGTAAACTTAAAGCGCAAATACCTTCCTTTTGTCTAAGGTTTGAACTCGAACAGCTATTTATTTTTGCAATAACAATGAATTATAGGGAACTAAAAAGATAACTTATTGTATCCCATGGTAGCGCGCGGTATAAAACAATCATAAATACGTATCTGTAACTGTAGGAAAAATACCAGATGTGATTCATAGAAATGTACAGCTTCGTTATAAACCCCTTTCTATAACAAACTCAAACGTTAGCATTGTCATAAGAATCATTTTGTTAGCTTAAGTGATAAAAATTAATAACTAGATCGAATCTGTAATCCAAATTACAAAAAAAGCAAATAAATAGAATAAATAAAAAAATAACTAGCTCTAATTTGTAATCAAAGTTCTAAATTAAAAATAATTAAATAATTTTTCTTGTCTCAGAGCAAGCCGAGTAGGCAACAATCTAATTTAAATACGAAGTACGAAGTTTTTGAAAAGATTTTGTAGGTTTGAATATTAATAATGAATAAGAATAATAAATAATGTAACCAGCAGAATCCTTGTAACGTGTGAAATGGCTCTCTAGAAAAAAAAGGCGCGTAAATAATATTTACGATTGCTATAGCATTGAATGTCTACGAAAAAATACAGTTCCTTTAAACCCATGCCAGATATGAATTGTTAAAACTCATAAAATCGTATTGACACAAATATAACTTATTCACACAAGTATAAATACAAAAGATGTGACTATGCATGGTACATCCGTAAATTAGAAAAAACCCTCTGCAAGTGTAAATTCTAGGTACATCTAGCATATTATCTGGTAAGTTTTTGAACATTTTTCTTTGACTGAAAATTTGAAACTTAATCCAACTTTTATTTTTAGAACTGTGTTTAGTTTTAAGTTTAATTATAACATTATATTTCATATTATTTTATACTATATTTCTCTTTGATTGCAAGTTGATAATTTAATATAATTTTTACCTTTGTTAATATATTTAATTTTTATTAAATTAAACAAATTATTTTAATCTTAATGCTGTCAACACCGACGAAACTAACCATAAACGGATTGGGGTACTATACAATCTATACACAATCTGTTTTTTTTAATTAAGTTAATGAGTGTCCTGTTTTGTTTTCAGTGCAGTTACTATATTCTACAATCGTACAAAAAAAATTTTTTTTTGTATGCTGCAATGTAAACTAATGAATGTTTCCTTTTCAGCTCCAATATTCTACCAATTCATAAGTGGAAGGCATATCTACCCGACGCTGCCCGGTGCAATACTATCACCTTTACCGTGGGTCCTTAATACTGGTGCTCCAATTTTCTGAGTTCGGTAAGGGCTGTCGGTCACTATCTCCTTTATTCCTTATGTACTCGCCAACACGCACTAGCCAATAGTGGCGTTTTAACAGCTACTATATACGCCAAGTAAGAAGGCGAGATGCCCACAGTCACATCGATTCGTCGATTTATCCCAAGGACTTGAGGGGGGGGAATTCTTCAACGCCAAAATCAAGATTAAGTAGAGCAAGATTTACCAGGAATGAAATCTTGCCCCATTTGTATGCCCGGGAGGGCAGGACTCAAGCGACCTCTGTCATCAAAAGTACCAAGGTGTGAATGCATTACTACAACATACGTGGTATCAAGTCAAATCTTAATGCTGTTCACCCACACCTTGAAGAAGTGCAACGGGACATTCTGTTTCTGTCAAAAACACAAGTCTCCCCTGGAAGCACTGATTCGCCTGACTTGCAATTTCCCAGATTCAACCTCCAGTCTGACTTTCGCCTTAAAGGTGGGGTATGTGTGTATACCAATTACAACGTAGGTTGTAAGAAGATGTCCACTTTGGAAGCAACAAATTTGACGCGATTTGGTTTAAACATCCTGCGTCCCAATTTGTGAAATTCTACTGTTGTTTGTATAGGTCTACCAATGATAATACCTTCCAAGATCTTTTTGATTACCTTAGTCTGAAAATAGACTACCTCTTGCCACAGTTTCCATCTTGCGATATCTCAATTCTGGAAAATTTTAATGTACACAACCCCAATTGGCTTAAATTTTTATCTACCACTAATCCGCAGGTCATAGTGCAGAAGCATTTGCTGTATCCTGTGATCTCACACAAATGATTTCGGAACCCACCAGAATCCCTGACAACCCTAACCATACTCCACATCTCGTGGGCATACTTCTTACAACTAATTCACTTGTCTATAAATTAAGTCCTTTCCCCGCTTGGTCCATCAGGCCTGTGCCTAATCGAAATAACTTCCTCCATACCCAATACTACTGCTACTCGAAAGACAGAATTATGTGGTGTTTTAAATCAACTAACTGGAGCGATCTGCGAGATTTTTTTGCAACCTTCCCCTACCGTGAGTATTGCTTTAAACGGTTCTCCTCTTCAAACATTGGTCTTTAAATTAAACTGAAATTATCTTGATGGGTATGGAGTTATACATTCCAAAAAACATAATCGCGTAGGTCATGCCCGTTACCAACCCTTGTTTAATAGGGCTTACACTGATGTATTATTGTAAAATCATAAACTCTATACCAAATGGAATGCAAATAAATCTGTCGAAAATTACGCCGACTATATCGTCGCAAGGAATAGTTACAAAAGCATCATCATCAAGGCCAAAACGATGTTTGAAGAACGTGAATGCAAATAATTAGTCTCATGTCCATTGGGTAGTATTTAATTTTGGTAATTAGCTAAAGCCATCAGTAAAAACTTTAGTACATCTTCCTTTTCTCCCATGACGTCTCGTAACGGAGCTTTAGTAGCTGATCCTGCTGACAAAACCAACCTCTTTGTCGATTACTTTGCATCAAATTCATGTCTCAATGATTCTGGTAAAATTGTGACGTCGCCCAAATCTACCCCATGGACTATGAAACCAATGCATTTTCGATACAAGCTCTTAGAACCAATTATCAATAAGCTTCACAAATAAGGCGACTGGCCCTGACGGTATTCCAACTATCCACCATAAATATGCTACCCCGTGCTGGTACCTGTATTTTGCAAACTCTTTCCGATCTCCATGTCATCTGGAGAGTTTCCCCCATCGTGGAAGTTGGCAACCTATTCCTGAAAAGAGAGATAAAGCCGGTCCCTCAAACTATCGACCAATAGCGATCACTTCCATTCTATCGAAAACCATGGAAAAATTTATCAACCACCAACTACTTACGTTCCTCGAGCCCAATAAACTTCTAAATGACCACAAATGTGGGTTCAGGCAGAGTCGTTCTGTGGAATAATGCATTAGATAGGTCCGGTGAAACAGTCGTAGTAGCTTTAGAAATTTCAAAAGAATACCGATCACTTCCTGCTGTAAATATGAATGGCTTAGATCTCAAACTCTATTTCTGTGTTAGAAATGTCCGTACAATCGAACCTTTCAAGGGTTGACCACCTTTTGTCAGCCAGAAAAATAGCTGCCCGTAAATTGGGCTCTGTATACAGAGCTAAGCAGTGCTTCACATCGCAACATCTCCTTTTACTGTATAAGACTCAAATTCGACCTCATCTGGAATACAATTCCCACCTCTGGGTCAGCGCTCCCCAATACGCCCTTGATATGACGAACCGTATCCAAAAAAGAGCTGTAAGACTTGTAAATGACTCCTCTCTAACTTCTGACCTACAGTCTCTTGAGCATAGAAGACTAGTTTCGGTTGTTCGCTTGTTCTGCTATAACAATGGCAAGTGTGCCTATGAAATACAGTCCTTAATACCTTCGCAGTCCATTTTCGCTAGGAACACTCCGTTTTCTCATTTACACCGTAATTACGCACTCAAAATTTCATTGTCACACTCAACGGGCGCAATCTACATTTTTCCACACGACGACCAAATTGTGGAATGCACTACCCAGTTCCTGTTTTTGTTCAAGCTTTAATTTCAGCAAATTTGGCCATTCATAAACATTTCTCGGCAGCCTACAGTATCCCTAAACCCATCCCAGTGTTCCTGAGTACCTTAGCACGTTATGCAAATATTAGCCTGTTCAGAAATACTATTGGTAAAAAAAAAATTAGATGTCCCCTTTTCGCGAGTAATCCATTAAATCACATTACCGAGTTCGCATTTTAATTTGTAGACATACGTTCCAAAATGAACATATACAAGCAAACTTATGCAAAGTGTTGAAATTTTCCAAAATTTTTATTAATTATTTGATAATTAACCAATATGCTTATTTCAAATTCACCTTTACCTGTACGTAATTTTTTTTAGCAATGCCTACACAAACACCTGTAGAGAATCTAACGGCGGGAGCTTAATTTCTGGAGTCGTAATCCACTTACACCTTCGAACAGAAATATCGTTGACTGTTAAAATTATCCCACTTAGCGTAATTTAAAAAAAAACACCCGTCCCCTGTAAAAGAATAAATCGTTGCCGTATAAAACATTCAATACGAGACACCCATGAACCTCGATTTCCAATATCAAATTTCCCTTTTGAAAAACCCGTAAATCCAGAAGCAACCTCTATTCACCGTCACACCGTCAAAACGAAATAAAAAGAACCCTCTCGTTCAAATTTCAGTTAATTAATAAAAATTAATTAGAACGAAAAACGGATGACCGTTTTTCGTTCAACCATAAAATACCTTTATCTCCTGGAAAATATTACAATTATTATATATATATATATATATATATATATATATATATATATATATATATATATATATATATATATATATATATATTATTACGTGGAAAATTTTTAACAGTAAAAAATTAATCCTGTTATTGAAGCTACTAATTAGAAACGTATTCAGAAATATATATTTTTTTTTGTCTACGTTAACTTATTTTGAGTTGCTTATCCTTGCGTGAATGCACTACTCTTACATGTACCGTTAACAAAATACTACTGGTGTAGCAAGATCTCGGTAAAGTCCATTCATTTCTAAAGGAACTCCAGTATCACCCATATAAATACCGAATTACCCAAGCCCTCATCTAGGAATTTTGGGAAATAGACTATTCAGTCTAATAATTTATAATTTGATTCAAATAAAGGAGATATGACTCATTCTTAAAATTACACGAACTAAGATTTAGGCGATGTAAGTAAGTCTTTAGTAAATTAGCAATCTTTTTGTTAAAATTTTTGTCAAAGTTGAAAATTGTTGAATGTTTTTTTATAAATTGATTGCCTGCCTTACTTTGACTTTCCTGGCAATAATTAAAACATAGAATTTATTTACAAGTCTGATATTTAATTACCCGCAAACCCCAAATCTGATCAAACGAAGTGGCCGTCTAGTTGTAGATACGTTGTGCTGTCTAAATTAGATCGGCTGGATGAGGTAAGTGTTGCATCATGAGGGGCAGGTAAAAAAAATGAAACTATCCAAGTTGAAATCAACGAGCTTTGCGCAACGGTGGTTCAGCCCGTAAATATACTGTTGTGGGAACGAACCCCAATAAAACCCACTTTCTTCATAAATAAGTAATTGCACAAGTACATTATTAAATCAAATAAGACAAAAAACGATTAAAGGGTTAAATATATAACAAAACACCATTAAATCAGGTTAAATTGCGTAAAAAATTATAACATTAAGAGAAAGTTTAGTTACACAGAAACACAATAATAAAAAAAGACAGATGTAGTCACATGCACAATTGGGTCATAAATAATCAAAATAAAAATCGTAATACCAAACATGTGGCCCTTTAAAACCAATCATGCCCGTCTTTAAGTAAATAATCACATATAACAATAAAGCAAATTATGGTACATATAAAATACAAAAACATTAAAATTGCACAGGTGATAATAAGGTAAAGGCAATGATAAAAGAAAACAGACAAGGAATTTGTACGTACCCAATTATTTATTGACCACCACAGCACAAAATACATAAGTCAAATTACAATAAATCACATACAAAGATAAATCAGCTCGTAGGCAAATAATTCTACCCAACAACTGACACAAAAAAAACTCATTAAAACAAAGCCTTACAAGGAGAAGTTATAAATAGATCACAACATCGTGACCGATATATAAATTTGAGGGCATTAGAAAAATACAGTGCTCCTTTCTCAGGTTAAACATTCATCTATACAACAATAAAAGTGAAATTCGAGATGTTTAATGATCTGGCTCGGGAGTGTGTACCTACTGGCAATTACATTTTACAATTAATAACCAGCGGTATCATGTACCCGTTCACCAGCCCACTTCTGCACAATTATAATTATAAACAACAGTGCTAATGCACACAAATACCAGAGTGAGAGGGCCCTGTACTGTCTTTTATTTTAGCAAATTTCAGCTTAATGAGCCCGCGTACGAATAGAATACGTTTGCAAAGCAATGTTTGGTATTTAATGTTATCTAGGCTGGTAAGAAATTTGCTGCGAGCTTTCATTTATATAAAAATACCTACTTACACTTGAATATCTATTCTTTTAATTGATCACAGACACAAATTGTTAACCTACGCGGTTTAACTTCAAAAAGGGTGATTGTTATTTATAGATTAATATTTGAAAAACACACTCGAAACAAAAGACAGATTAGTGTTGGCTAATTCAAACGAAAATGTACACGCACGAAATATTTTAAAGACATACTGTTTACAATGGGAGTTTCTAATTAACCAAAAATTGATCTGGCTCGATTGATACTCTAACTGTAACTAACTTACTCCCGATTTCAAACCGAACCATCTTTACTCCCGCAATCAACCCCCATTTTTCAAAAGTAATATAAAAACAAGAAACATTAATTTACGTTGGAACAGTTTCATATTAATTATTGGAAGACATCTTTATTTTAAAAATACGCATTCCTCCGTAACAACCCTACATGTAGCTCTCGAGTTTTTAAGTAACAAACAAAGATATCTTTTGATCGCGGTCTGTACCAACACAATTACTTATTAAGCTAGTGACATTTTTACATTAAGCATCGGCGCATAAGAAATTCCAATTATTCGTTATACCCCTTCAGTACGGCATTCTTTTAAGCGTACACCTGCTAGTCAGACCTCAAACCACATGTTTTTCAAACCTCGGTCAAATATTAGTTACAAACAATCCCACATTCATTACATAAAATATATAAATATAATATTTTGAAAACATTTGCAAATTACGACGTATTATCAAAATCCACTAATTATATGTTTCTATAGCGGTAACAATGGCGTTTAACAAACGTTTATTACAATAGTAAAATTTTCACCTTTCCGCTACCTACAAGGACATGGTTTGATTATAATTACGTACCATCTTAGAATATTATATTCTAAGCATGCATCATTATACATAACCTATATATTTGCAAGTAAAATACTTTTTTTGTTTATTATAAATGAAATCATTTCAGGTGGACAAATAATAAAGTTGCAATTACTTTGTTATTCTCAATATTTACAACAACCCTTCTAGAAGGATAATTATTGCTTTGTAATTGACATAATTGTTGTAGATACTTTACGATAACATAAATATCGATACATTTGTGATTATTTTATTCTTGTAGAAGAAAGTATGTACAGTGTAATATAGTTCGCAGTTCAACCAAATTATAGTTAAGGGGAGTGCCAGGGTGGGTTGAAAGCCAATATACGTATAAAATCTATTTTTAATTATTAGTGAGTTTAAAACTCCAGGTAGCAATTAATGAGCCCTATCTAAAGAAACTCGCCCAACCTTCAAATTCAGTATATTGAAAATAACATGAAACTTGCCAAGGGGCTCTTCCAACTACATCTGTTTTGCGAAAAGTCATAACAAAAAAGGAACGCTATTGCCTCCGCCCCGCCGAATTCTTTAAACTTGCAAAATTTGATCATTCCAGAAGACTACGAGAGAAGAAAAATTCCTTCTACAGGATAAAGAACCATAGGAAGACAGATTTTAATTTTTGGACCACAAAGGAGCTTAAACTCGTTTACGGCCTGTACCTTTAAGATCTCTCCGGACTTATTTACACAAATACATACCATTTCTAGATTGAAACACGGCGGCGTTCATCCCATTATTTACGCCTTTCTTCCCAATAAGAAGAAAACGTATGGCAGACTTTTCCAACAATTTCGAATTCTGATGCATGGTGTGCAAACACACAGCATACACTGTGATTTCGAATTAGCCACATTTCAGAACTATTTCCTACTGCACAGATTCGTGGCTGTTTGTTCTATTTGGCCCAGAACCTCAAAAAGCATATATCATCAGCAGGATTTCCTACAATAACGACCGTTGAAACTAAATAAATACAAATCAGACGACAGAATTCGAATAATCGTTCAGACCTATAACAACAGAAGCATAATAGAGTTTCTTCGTGGAATAGCACAAAATTTCGAAATGTATTAATGTAAATAATTGCACCGGGTGGCCAACTAAGAATAGACGCCGGTTATATATCGGAAACTGTCAATGTTACAACATTGGAAAAAATTACTAATAGGTAAATCGGCCAAGAGAAATCGCCGGAAATTATTTTCAAGTTCCTGCTATGGCCGCTTGGGAGCTAATATTATTTTGACACACAGCAATATTTGAAGTGGTTATTGTTCTGTTATTTTTTTCATTTCAAGATCTACTTGTTTTTACTAGACTGCTATTCGCTGCAGCTCTGTATTGAACAGTACCTGTGACAATTTGAACATGTGGGACGTCATTAGTTCTTCAGTATTAGGGATGTTGCACACCATTCTTCTATAACATCGGTCCTTCTTTATCCACTCTAAATTAAAGATAGGCCCCTACAGGGGACATTTAGTATATTAAGTTTCATTCCTTTGTTTTAATAGCTTAATAATTAATGAATTTTAATAATTAATGACAGTTAATCTTCTCTCTAATTCTGTCACTTATATTTTTACATTTGTTTTTTTACATATCTGCGTAGTACAAGAAGATACCGACTTGCGGTTTTCACCAATTTCTATATTATTTCACGCTTTTTTTCGTGAGTTAAAAATAATTATACCCTTACATTTAAAATTTTCGATAAAATTGTAAAAATTTACGGCTTTGTCACAAAACGCCATCTACCGACTAGAAAAAAAAACTAAATCGACCATGTTAACATTTTATTAAGAGCACCCCAGAAGCCTCCTTCAACCGAGAAATCGCTTGAGTTGAAAAGAAGTTTTTCTCAAGTGAACATTTACCTCTCCCGCGCCTGATTTACAAACATAGAGAAAAATGCTAAAAAATGAAAATGTTTTTTAAGCTTACGTAGTTTATAATAAAACTATTTTGAACATATCTTTATAATGCCGATTTAAGGGAAAAAGCCAATTTTATAATTTGGTTTTGATGTTCCTATCGGCCATCGCAGGAACTTGAAAATAATTTCCAGCGATTTTTCTTGACGTTGTAAAAAGTAAAAAGTGTTTCGCGGTGAAACGGGCTTGCGATGAAACTGGTTAGCGGCGAAACGTCCTTGCGGTGGAAATCGCGGTGAAACGATCTCGTTGAACCGGCTGCGGCGAAACGTCTCATCCCCATATGTGATGATACTAAGCAACATAACGTGCATAAAGCAATCGCATATTCATAATCCTGCACAAATTTGCTTTATTATTATATTATCCTAAATGGTCGACATAATGAAAAAGCTTAGGAAGAAAATTATTTAAAAATTAGTAAATGGAGTAAAGAATGGGCGTATTAAAATATTTTTTCATATTTCATAAATTTGTTCTAACGCTTTAAACAATTCTAAAAGATTTTACTACTACTGAGGATGATAATTGTAAGCTTTATCGAAATGTGTAGAATTATATAAATATGAATATAAAAATACATTTTCATAATACGTGTGCTAACTAATCTGAATAAAAATGATGTCTAACGGTGGGCGTCAAACTTTATGACATGAGAAATATGATACAAACTTTAAACGTATAGCCATGTATAACTGCCAGATTAAATCCTAGTATAAAATAGGGGATAACGGTAATAAAAAATAGTGCGCAAATAATTTAGCAAAACTGAACATACCATAGATGTAGTAGTAAGGTTATCTATAAGAACTCTAATTAAGCTAATTATTATTACGATAACACTGTATATTAAGACTGACAGGTTCGCACATATTTTAATAACGCAGAATAAAGTTAAAACTGAGTCCTATTAAGCTTCCATCATCTTAGATGTCTAGTAATAAGGTAAAATAAGACAAATGACCTTAATTGGGGCAAAAAATTATATTATTTCTACCTTATGATATAGAAACGAATAACTACAACCTGTAGTTAGAGTACTTTCACATGTGGATTGGTATTAATAATAAACCAAATGCGTGTAGGAGATTATGCATATGTGATTGCTTTACGCACGCGCTGGCTTATTATCATCACACCGAGAGAAATGTTAAAGCCTGAATAGTGCAGTGGTTCACCTACAGCTGTTAGTTTTAGACGGCCTGGTTTTAAAGTTAAAATTTCTTAGAAAAATCTAATACCGTGTAAATCGTTACATGTATATACAAAAAAACCTGTTATTATTAATATCAATCTGAACAGAAATTAAACGCTTTCGTGTGTTATTAACACGCGAGGTATGTCGGCATCTGCACGCGCGTCCTGGTAGCCGTAGCCCATCGAACTGTTTTCTGGCTGGCAAGGTAATCTCTTGTAGATCCGGATAGTAGCTTGTATATTTGCCTTTGTGGCAAGTGTGAGATAACTTATGTCAACTCTCATCGGTAGTAGGACGATGCTGATAGTAGAAAATGCTAAGTCTTCCGAGACACGACTTGATTGTTAACCGGTCTACCTGGTCCTCAGTTACATACCAAACTGCTATGATTTCCTCGAACCTGATCTCTGTTTATATGGGTCGTCAGGAATTCAAATAGACTACCTCTGTTGTTAATTACCACATGAACCCTGAATGGGTGATGGCGCTACGGTCAGGGCTCAAA